>ML837984.1:23146-55821 GCA_009831015.1 Picea engelmannii | reverse complement strand
CTGACACACCTATTAGGATATTTTAATGGTCCTCTCATACCTAAACTTTCCAAATTACATAAAGTCTTGAGATAATGTGAATTTTGAAGGGGATACCCAATGAGAGTTATTCATTTGGATTTTGTATTAATAGATGGCTTACTTTGTATGATTATAAGGACTATTTCCCCTTGTCATTATTGGTTTTACTTGATTCCAAGGTTTTGGCTAACTTAGTTGCACCTGACATTGTCTTTGGAGGACGCCCATGTGATTTCACGCAGGACGTTGTGCACTTTATGCAAGGTATATCACATGTGATGTAGAGCATTGAGTCACTTGATGACTTGGCACCCTCCTTTATAGGTTCATGCACCTCTTGGACCTTGGACGATGGAAAAATGAGATTTTACTTTACAGATATAGTCATACCATCACACATATAGGAAAGAATCCCACATCTTGGGGCATTGTAATTGGAGGTTATCATGCATTAGATGGAGGTCGTTTCACTAGCACATGATTGGATACCATGTAGAGACGAGATGCACCTTCGTTCGAACTTGGATGCTATTATTTTCACTTTAGATGTTGAGCATATGGATGATAACGTCATGCATTAGGGCTTTCCTACCATTAGGGCACTACTTTGATGAGTTTGGGTCTTTGATGACAAGACATGAACTTTGATGAGGATAGGTCACCTTCCACCATAATTGGCACCTTGATTATGAGGCATTGCAATATGTATTGGGAGGGGGGGTCAACAAAAGGATTTTGAGGGGGATTTTTCAACATCTACCAAAATTAGGGGTATTCTTTAATATCCCCTGAATGAACATGCTATGTCACAAGTTCACTAAGTGAAGGCCCTGTGGGTAGGAGGGGGTAACATATGAATCCAATAAGGAGACATGTGGTAGAGTGCATGAGAACCTCAACATATCTGGTAGTCCAAGGCTTGCAACTTGCATTACTCTAAAATCCTGCTACATTCTACCATGCTAACATTAGTACTACAAGGAAGGGGGATGTTATCCACCTTGGTTTATGAAAATATAAAACCATGCGAGAAATATTTTATTTTATTTTATTTTCATCAATATATCATTTTTTCTTTTTATAACATATAAATGAATGGATGATAAAGCAATGAACAATATTAATAAAATGAAAACAATATAATAAAGAAAGAACACAATGTGACCTATCTAGTCTTAGGTTGAGCCTAAGAAGTCAAGTTCCTCCTAAAAAATAAGGTTTGAGAAGGTATCCATTAAAAATTAATGGTAGCTTCTCTCCCTTGGGTGTGGTCTATTAGAAGGATTTAATCCTAGACTTCTTATCAATTTGGTAGGGACCAAGCCATACACTATCAAACTTCTTATGCATTTCGACTTTTCTTTCCTCTTGTCCCACATCAGTACAAGGTCATTGTCTTCAAAAATTTTCTATCTTGATTTATGATCAAACATCCTTTCAATATTTTCTTGGTTCTTTTCCATTTGATTTGAAGCATTCCTCCTATAATCATCTAGCTCTACAAGTTTGGTTTACAAAAAAAAAAATCTTTGATCGTCGATGTATTGTTGGAAATCAATAGTCTAGATTATTTTAAGTTGTCAATTGACGGTGGAAATTGATCCACAGGGTTTGGAAAGGATTAGCAGATCAAAAAATGATATTTCACCCAATTTGGGATCAATGAATTAGATTTAAAGGTTGTTATAATAATAAAACAATCAGTTTTTTTATGAAATTTTATATTTTTTGAAGGTCATAAACTTTCGGGGTGATTTTGAGGCCCTAAAAGACATTTTTAAGCAATAAAAACTCACGAGAACAGAGTGTACCAAAGGCACACTATGCATTTGTAGCTTAAATAAAAGAACTCAAAGAGATATTTCCAACGAGCTACTCCGGGTGCAAAATAGAATTCATATGAGAAACTTACAACTAAAATATTAAGGGTAAAATTCCAGCACCATTTTACTTCCAGAGGGCATAACTCCTTGCTCAAAAGTCTGTTTGGGGAATGGGAGCAGTATATGGAAATCTTAGGAACCATATATAACAACCATGGAGCCAGATTTGGAATCTAGGTATGTAAAAATGTGCAAGAAAAGAAAGAAGACACATGTAACATACAAGGATAAAATGGGAAAACAATCTAAACTTTTCATGGACCATAAATTTTAGCTGGAAGCTCATATTTGAGTAAATGAATAGTCATTGGAAAGGTATTTTTATATACCAATACCAGATCTGCAAATATCCTTCAGAAATAAGCCAATAATAAACACTAAACCATTCATTGAAACAATGAACAAAATAAATAGAGAAAACCCTTGGGGTAGGGTAACACCATATATTAATCCTTATGGAAGGATAATAGTCCTCAAGCAATACTTGCTTGTACAATAGAAATATTCTTCTTCATGTCTCAATACATTGCCTATACTTATTTATATAGTATTATCTATCTTCTAGGAACATTCTAGAGAAGGAATCTTCTAGAAATCCTATTTATTATCTCTAACTGCCATAATGGGCCTTATTTAATAATAAGGTGGACCTATTCCACCTTACATACATAACCCCCATTCCCATTGGGTACCTCCCATATTACCTCCCTAGATATAGTACAATTCTTGAGGAGGAGAAGACATATATCCACTAAGAATTTTTAATTGGGCATTGCAATTTTATCAGGAAGTAATAAATCATATTTGTAGTAGTAAGTGAGTGGAAATTGCAACTTGTAAATGTTGTAACTTTTCACTTATAACTCAGAATGAGGCATGAGTACAACTGATGGAGATATGCTTCAAAGATAAATATGTTTAAGGGATTCATATTTTGACATAGGGAATTGTGTCCTTCATAAGTGGGGATGAAGAATAACCTACATTCTAATTGATGAAATGTTTTATGATATGTATGTGCTACCAATAATTATTACATGCACATTTCATGCAGAATTGGAGGTATAGGAAAGAAATTATGGTTTCTATATGAGGACTGGAGTTATGGAACATTCCCAGGGATCTTACAACCATGAGGAGGAGATCATAGGTTTTCATGTTAGCATGAGAAATGCTAAGACAAAGTCTAATGGAAGAAGAGACAAGCATGAGCCTGTAACTATGAGAAGCATGCATAGAGAAGTGCATAGATATAGGGCAGATAATGAAAGGATTATGAAGGTTCAAGAAGAGATGCTTCAAAGTCTGAATATGTTGCATAAGCAAGTTAACAAATAATCTGGCACCAAGCAAACAACTAGTGCTAGATAAGTGGCAACATTTTGATCCCATAGCAGAAGGGATGATTAAGGGAATGACATGAATTCAAGAAGCATGAGAAGGCACCATCCTTTTCCAAGGAAATTCACAAGAAGAATTCATACAAGTTCAGGGCCAGGGAGCAACCCAAGTGTGTCTCACGTGAAGATATAGAGAAGAAGGCATGAGGAAGACATCTTGAAAGGTGAACTTAGGAAAATCAAGCCACCAAATTTCATTGGTGAGCATAGGAAATGAGAAGAGGACGAGGCATGGCTATTGGAAATGAAGAAATATTTCCAGCTGCATGATTACCCATCAATGGTGGAAGCTAGAATTGAAACCTACCACTCATAAGGAAAGGCATCCATGTGGTGGGATCATCTTAAGAAAGCCAAGCACCTTGATGAGAAGAGGATCTCATGGAGGAATTTCAAAGGATATTTCCAAGAGAAATATTGTCTGAGCATTATTATGAAAGGAAGATGAAATATTTCTTTGAATTCAAGTTGGGAAGCATGAAAATGGATGAATATGAGAAGATGTTTTTTTAATTGCTGAAGTATGTTGAATTCATAAAGGATGAGATGGTCAAAATCCAAAGGTTTCTAAGTGGGTTACCTTCTTTATACAATGACAAGATACAATATGATAGCCCTAGGAATTTGGAGGAATCCATAAGGACAAAAAAACATCTTTATGAGAAAAACAGAGGAAGGAAAGTTTTCCAAAAATATTGGAATTACAAGATGAAGGGTAAAAGGATCAAAGGAAGAAAGGTCTTAATCCACTCTTTTTAAAGAAAAAATCCAAAGAAAATTAGCAATGTCAATTGACCCAAACTGACCCAAACTGAGCACAATACTGCATATTTATTTGGGAAAAGGCCAAGGTAGAAACCTGTACAATGTTGGGGATGTGAGGGGAATCATTTATATAGGGACTTCCCTCACAAAGGAGAAAAAAATGAGGACTATACACAACATTCAAGAGGATGAAATAGTGGAAGACATGGGCAGAAACATGCCAAGGATTTATGCATCCTTGGAAAAAAAAGAAAGCATAATATCAATCCCCCATGATTGAAGTGGAAGGTAAGATTAATAACTATCCCATAGAGATTTTAATTTATTTTGGAGCTAGCCATAGTTACATAAACTTTACCATTGTTGAAATATTTCACTTGCAAAGGAGTACGCATAATAAATCTTGGTTAATTAAATTATCCACAGGGGCTAAGAGGAAAATCAATGAGCTAGTTAAAGATTGTCTGATAGATATGAATGGACTTAGTACAAAGGTATATGTAAACATCATACCATTGGGTTCATATGATTGTCTAATTGGCATGGATTGGTTGGAAAAACACCATGCTATTCTAGACTGTTACAAAACGACAATCACATGTCTTGATGAAGAAGGGAAACAAGGAAAGGTTCAAGGCATTCCAAGAGATGTAGTTGTTAGAGGAATTTCAGTTACGCAGTTGAAGAAGATTTTCAGGAAGGGATTTTAGATTTTTGTAGCCCATATGGAAGAGGTAGTCAAAGATAAAGTGACAAGAATTGAAGACCATCCAGTCTTGAGGTATTTTGAGGATGTTTTGGGGGAAATCCCAGGATCACCACCAAATAGAGACATTGATTTCTCTATCGATTTGATTCCGGGAGCTTCCCTAGTGTCCAAGATGCCTTATAGAATGGGCACACTTGAATGGAAAGAGTTGTAGATGCAACTTGAAGATATTTTGAAGAAGGGGTATATACGCCCAAGTGTGTCACCTTGGGGTGCCTTGGTTATTTTTTTGAAAAATAAATATGGAACCTTAAGGATGCGCATTGATTTCAAACAACTAAATAAGGTCACCATAAAGAAAAAATACCATTTTCCAAGGATTGATGACTTATTTAATCAACTGAAAGGTGCAAACATATTTTCCAATATTGAATTGAGATCGATTTATCATCAAGTGAGGATAAAGGAAGAGGATATCGGCAAGACAACATTTAGGAAAATATACAAGAATTATGAATTCATGGTAGTACCATTTGGAATATCAAATTCCCCAACTATTTTTATTTTCCTGATGAATGGAGTGTTTATGGAATACCTGGAAAAGTTTGTAATTGTGTTCCTGGATGATATACTCATCTACTCTAAGTCAAAGGAGGAACACGAGAAACATTTAAGATGGTGATAAATTTTTAATAGAGCATAAATTGTATTCCAAGATAAGTAAGTGCAACTTTTATCAAAAGAAGATTCGCTACTTGGGGCATATAATTTCAGCAGAAGGGATATTCGTTGATCCCGGGAATATAGAGGCCATTATAGGATGGCCAATGCCAAAGAATGTCAATAGAAGTCAGATCATTCATGGCTCTTTCTAGTTATTACTCAAGATTTATAAAAGGATTCTCAAATATTGCCATCCCAATCACTTCTTTGCAAAAGAAGAGAGTGAAATTTGAATGGACTCCCAAATGCGAAGAAAGTTTTCAACAATTGAAAGAAATTTTGACAAGTGAGTCAATCTTGAAGATTTCATATCTGGATGAATATTTTTTGTGTGTGCATTGATGCATGCAAGGAAGGGTTCGATGGATTCCTCACAAAAAAATAGTATGTGGTATGCTATGACTCCCAAAAATTAAAAGAGCACGAGAGGAATTATGCTACACATGAATTGTAATTAGCATCAATTGTACATGCATTAAAAATGTGGAGACATTACCTCATGGGGAGGAAATTTGAGCTTAGAACAGACCACTTTGGTATGAAACATTTGTTTGGTCAGCCAACATTAAATGCCAGATAAACTAGATGGATTGAATTCCTTAGTGAATATGATTTTAAAATTAAGCATATAAAAGACAAAGAGAATCAAGTGGCTGATGCACTCAACATGAGAGCTCATGAAATGCATATTGAAACCATCAACATGTACAAGATTGATTTAAAAGATACAATTATCGAAGCAACAAATTCAGATCAAGAATATTTTAAAACAAAAGCAACATTATAGCAAGGTAATTTCAGTAGAAATTTAATTATTATGAGCTGAAAGAAGATGAAATTCTCATGTACAAAGGCAAAGTGTATGTGTCGAATTACAATGAGATGAAAAATGTAGTGATAATGGAAATGCATAATATTCCATATATTTGGCACCCAAGATATCATAAGAGAATTGTAGATGTAATAATCCAATACTTTTGTTCAGGGATGAAGAAAGAAGTGGCTAATTATATATCCAGATGCCTAGAATGCCATAAAGTGAAGACTGAACATAGACATCCAACATGGATATTACAACCATTTCCATTTCCATAGTGGAATTGGGAAGTAGTTACATTTAATTTTATTACTAAGCTTCCTATAAGAATGAAGCAACATGATTCCATCATGGTGGTGGTAGATAAATTAACTAAAGCAACACATTTTATTCTTGTGAAGAAAACACACAAGGTAGAAATATATTGTAGAAATATATATGAAAGAAGTTGCTAGGCTACATGAGATGCCTAAGGAAATTGTTTCAGACATAGATTCAAATTTCACATCCAATTTTTGGAAAGGTTTGTTCAAAGTCTTTGGGACAAATCTAAATCTTAGTACATTGTATCACCCAGAGTCAGATTGGTAAATATAGAGGATTAACATAATAATTGATGACATTCTTAGAATGTATGTGATGGAACATCCATCAAAGTGGGAGGATTATAATCATTTAGTTGAATTTTCTTACAATAATGAGTATCAAGCCTCATTAAAAATGAGTCCATTTGAAGGGTTGTATGGAAGGAAGTGTAACATACCAATGAGATGGGATAATCCAATAGGAAAATAAGTTATTGGGCCATATTTGTTGAAGGAGATGGAAGAGAAGATGACACATATCAAGCATAATTTAAAGGATGCCCAGGATAGGCAAAAAATTTATGCATACAATAACAAATCTTTCAGAGATTTCAAAGTGGGCGAACATGTGTTTTTAAGAGTGAAGGAAAAAAGAAGTTTTCTAAGATTAGGAAGTTTCCCAATGTTGGCAGCAAGATATTATGGACCTTTTGAAATATTAGAAAAGATAGGGCTAGTTGCATACATGCTATAATTTCCTACATCCATGAGAATGAATAATGTATTTCATGTGTCATTGTTAAATAAATATGTACCTGATCCTAACAACAAAAGTGATTAGATTGTGATCCAGGTAAAAAATGAAGGGGGTTTCTGGGTGGAACTAGTATATATCCTAGATCGGAAAGTCAAAGTGCTCAGGAATAAGGCCATAGGCTTGGTAAAGGTTCAATGAACCTTCTACGACCCCAAAGATGCTACATGGGAGAACGAAGAAAACATGCGGGACGAATACGCTTAAATTTTTATCAATTTTAAAGAAAATAGAATATAAGAATGTAAGATTCCATTTTGAGCAACTAGAGTTTTGGAACCACATCTTAGAGTCCTATCCAACTTGCACTGGGACCCCTGACAAATGAATGGTACAACCTGATGGACTAATAACAATGAAGGGGGTACATTCCTTGGGTCAGCGGGTTGAGAGGAATAAGATATTTTGGTTGGAATTGTTGTTGGAGTTGTAAAATTGCAAAATTTTATTTCTTAAAGTATTGTGATGTAAATTTGTATATTGGCATAGTGTGCACGAAGGAAAATGCACAATTGTAGGGGAGGTGGAATGTAACATCCCTGCTATAATCCCTAGTTTAATTAATTCTCAATGTAGATATAATGTATGACTACGACCAAATGATGTATATGCGAACTGTATTTCTAAGTTTTAATAATAAAATGTGATGCCAACTACTAAGGAGACATGGATAGAGATGGGGGATGAATTAATCCAAAAGAGAGGGGAGGGTCTAGGAGAATGTCTAAGAGAGGGGTACAAGGAGGATTTCCCATGCCTATTAATTCCACCCACATTCTTAAATTATTATTATAATTTGTATTAAACTCTATGTTTTGATTGAGTGTACCCAAATCCAACCATTGAATGCATGTAAGAGGGTGGGTGTGAGAAGTCACATCCCATAGTTATTGGGAGCATGGGGGCTGAGTACAATTAACTCGAGGAAGTGTGTGAGTCAAGCAAGCAAGCCAAAGGAGAGGAAATTCGTATGGGTAGTTACAACAGTTTTAGACATTAATGTTTTTGTCATGAATAACAAGCAAATAGCATAAAAAGGAGCTTGGAGCTGGAGAAACCATGGAGGGAGAATTATGGAGCATGCTAGAGTGTTTTTGGAGCATTTTGGAGCTGAAGATTGAAGAGGTAGGTTGTCAGGTCTGAAGAGTGAACTCCTATGTGAGTTTCACTGTAACAACAAGTGTTTGTTTTTGTTTTTCCTGGTAGTTTTACTGGCAGTGAGTTCTCTTGAGTTCCCAAAAAATATATTTTTGGTTACCTGTGCTAGAGAGACCTTGATAAATGAATAGGATGCCCGAGGGACTGACATTAGCGAAGGGGTACATTCCTTAATTTGGGTAGGTTGAGAGGAAGAGAGCTAGTGGAAAATCATGATAGATGGAGGAGAATACAAGTGGGTTGTGGGATTTTTGAGCTGTGAGTGGACAATGAGAGACCACCCTCTTTTGTGGATTTCTAGCCCCAACTTGGGGGTAATTTTCTATTGATATTTGGAACAACAAGTCTATGGTTGGGTGGAAAATACGTTCCAAGCAGTTGGTTGCACAACGATTTTAAAAGATACATGTTTTAGCTATTGCATGTGTTATATTTATGAGTTAAATTGTTGTGCATCAACTATGTGCTTGAGAAAGTTTATATGTTGTTGTGTTGAGTTATTTAAGCTACATTCATGTCGTTTTCAACATGTTTTAGATGCATTTAATTAATGGTAACATACAATAGTTAAATCTGGTTGTAATTCATAGATGGTAAGCTACAAGGAATTAGTTAACATAAAATTTTATTTTTTATTAGTTTTTCCACACCTAATGGATCTCAACTGGGTTGGGGAACGTTACACATCATCATTCCAAAATCATAAAACTATGCACAACTTTATATCATCTAATAACATCCAAGTGGATCTTAATGTGCTTCTAGGTCATATATAATGAGCACATCATATGATGATAGATAGTCATATCATATCAAAAAGTGTTTTAGATAAGAAATCACATAAAAGTGCATCCATCAAATAGTATTGGGTTGTCCATATATTTGGAAAATAAGTAATGATAAGTCTAGAAAAAACGGGGCATTACAAATCATTCCACCCAATAAAATGATGCTCTATTATCAACAAGTGTATTGATAAATTATGATAGTTTCTACACCTATGCAACATCATAGTTTTGACATTGTTGATTTACAATATCATTCAGATCATTGCTCTACCATAAATTCTACTATAGTATTTTACCATGTCTAATGTGCACTGAGGCTACAGTGCACATAAGATGAATTAATAAATTATAACACATAGTCAAACAACAATGTGGGAAACCATATACGTACAATTAACTCTTAAATAATAGACACATTGGTGCGTAAAAATTCAAAAAATCATTGGTGTTGCATGTATATACGAGAGCAACAATGGAGTTTGTATATTAGAGAGCAACATCACTTTGGTAAATGGTACTATAACACCAATGCCCATTTCCCCTATGATGCACCTATGTTAAAAAAATACACTCATGATCCACTTTATTCCTAAGCATCATAGTCTATATTACACCACTAAATGGCTAGTTACTAGTGGTGCTCTTGTATCAACAATATGATGCAAACCCCCACCACTCCCAGGGGCTCATGTGACCTCCTGGTCTAGGATCGTTCACACTAAGGAGCTAAATTAGCTCTCGGGCTCTTGCTGAACCCTCAAAATACTATACCACGGGCCTTTCCCATTTTCCCTGTGCACAAAATTGCATTCGTGAGGGTCTTATAACCTCAGTGGAGAAATCCATGTGACCTCGGGCCAAAACCATGGGCTAAATTTCAACAGGCAAGGAAATTCGGGACTTCGGACCTTCGGGCTTTAGAATTTCCAATAGAAACACACAACAATCCTTTTGAACTCGTGAACTAGCGAACATTCAAACGAAGGAAGAGATCAAAAATCTCCAATCCGCACCATGGATCTGTGGTACACAGGGATTTCGGGACTTCGAGCTTTGGGAGTTATGATAGGTTAACACACACAACTCCCCGAATCACTGAACTATGAAGAGGTGAGGAGTCACGATCCATGGTCAATGTATCCTTACAATTGGATGGCTTGGATCCGCTCTAGGCTTTGGGCCTACAGTGATCTCTGCAATACCACACTCCAAAATCACCGAACGTCGAATTGGCGAAGGTTGGATCCGCTATCCACGTGTCTCTCTCAACCGACGGTCGAGATCTACTCCGACCTTTGGCTGTTCTCGACTCAAAAATCTTTACACCTTTGTTTCCCCGAATTGCCAGACTTCTGAACCACCAAAAATATGTTGACATGTGGCTTTGATGCCAACGACCAGGATCCACTCCGGCCTTCGGAGCTTTGGGAAACTTGCACACTATTTCAACCAAACTTCCATTTCGCCGGACAGTCAAACTTCCGAATAATTGTTGATTTGCAGACACGTGTCCCTCGACCACCAATGGCCCGGAATAACTTCGAGCTCTGAGACTTCAGAGAATTCGCCTCCTTTACGACGAACACACAAAAATCGTCGAACTCGTGAAGTCCGAAGGAATTCAAGGGGTTAACACCTGCGCTTCTTCTCCAGATCCAATGGTCGTGAAAGACTTTGGCTCCTTCCGAACAGATCTCTTCTGCTCGTCCTCCAAACAAAGTGAATCCTTCCTCGAAAGAAATTTTCCCGCTATTTCTCCTGAGCTTTATCACTCTAAGTGATTTGAACCTCTGGCACACCACCTTGCGCTTCTTTCCTTGAAAAAATTAAGGCTTGAAGATTTATGGAAAATCCTTCTGCGCACTCCTTGCGCTCTTCCTCCTTGAGGACCTTTCAACACTTGACTAAGTGTTGTCCCTGTGCACACTTTGCACGGGTCTTCTATGAGCTTTTATACTCAAACGAGTATACATGCACTCCCTACACTCACTCTGCACTATTCCCTCTATCTCTCTTGAGCTATTGAGTCTGAAAATGACTCTGCCTCCACACTCCTTGTGTGGCCACTGTGCACTCCTTGCACCGAGATTTCAGAAGAGAAGCAATTGAAACTTATAGAACATCAAAGGTTCATTCAATTAACCATGACATACACACACATGCATATAAACACAAAAAATAGATAGCATAACATTACCCAAATAACTTAAAGATAAGAAAAATCAGACATTTGAAGCAAATCTCCTCTATTATATTCATTTAGAAAATACTTACATAGGTTCTTGCAACTCTCAACTTCTTCTCTACAACTCTCCAACGAACTTTTTCCAACAACTAACTACTCTCTACAACTCTCTTCAATAGAAATCACAATAAACTTCAACAACCTCTTTTGGGCATAGATTACATACATTTATACACGAGGGGGCTTCTCGGGCCTTCCCTCCAGACTATTCTAGTGATATCATTTTGCAATTAAAGCAACCTACCACTAAGTTTATTACATTAAATGGATAATTACATCCCAGATATGAGTCGATACTTGAAATATGTACAATCCTACAGGTAATTAAAGAAATTACAATAATCTGGAGTGCATACAATGGCTCTTGCCTCAAAATATTAAAGGGCCTTTAATTACAAAGGTTTTAAAATTTAAGGTGATACACCCTCCTTGGAATCCAAACCAGTTCTGAATGCATTGAACTGTATGCTGAGATGTCCTCCACTGCGCCTCATTGAATGATGACGATGATGCTCCTGGATCACAACAATGCACTAGTGCACCATAAGTGTATTGTCATGATGAAAAATAACTCCACCTCCTAGACAAAAATATCTACCAAATCCTCCCAGACATTGTATGCAAAAACCTCTAGATCCAATCGTAAATTTTTTATTGGATATTTTTTTGAAAACTTTGGTCCATATACTAACATTAAAAACCTCCACAAAATCATATTTTCTTACATGTGACTTGCATTATTATTATTATGCATTGCCTAAGATAAACCACCTAGACTCATTTAACAATGATCACAAGATAATGAACAAATGGTTATATTGATATGGCATGTTCTTAACATAATTGTACCAAGGAACATAATTCTCCACACAAATATGGAAACATATTCTTGGGGATTGTAGTTAGTCTATGAGAAGAAATTTCATTTGATTTACTACTTGAATTTAATAATGATCACATGATAAAGAACAAGTGGTTCCATTGATATGGCACATTCCTAACAACAAAATTGTACCAAGGGAACATAATTCTTCACACAAATACGAAAACATGTTCTTGAGGATTGCACTTAGTCTATGAGAAGAAATTTCATTTGGTTTATTGCTTGAACACGACTTGCTCAACAATTTAAATTAAGAATTTGTTCCTTTGTATAAAATCACAAATACCTCATATTAATGAGAGTTTTCAATTTACAACAAAACATGTACAATAAATCTATTTTCTATGATCTAGAATATGTAGATTCCAAAGTAATCAAGTTCATATTTTCTTTGATGAAAATTTGAAAAATTTCAATACATTCCTAATCCAATCCTTAAGTTTTAATATTCTTACATAAAAATATACAAATATAAATGGACTTTTATTACATGTGTTAATTTGACTTAATCTTTGACTTATATTATTAATTTGGGTTTTTTTCAATTTTGAGACACAATTTCATCAATTTTTCACACATTTTTAGTTTGATTGTCCATGTGTTTTTTTATGACCATTAATAAATTGAAGTACAAATGAATAAATGTCTTAATAAGATTATGTAAGTTTTAGTATTAAATCTAAAATTTAAATTTATTTTTATATAAATATGTGGATTGATATTTTGTGGTACACCAAACCAATGGGTCATATAATATACTTTCAATTACACATGAAACTTATGAATACTCAAAGCTATGCTATGGATTGATTGGAAATCTTAACAATTTCTAATTTCATTAAAAACTAAAATGAATAATAAATGAAAAGAAAAATCATTTGATAACTTTTTTAGATATACTTAACAAAATATATATATTAAGTTTTTTATTTTTCTTATAACTTTTTTATATATATTAGTTTTTAATTTTATTAAAAATTAAAATAAATAAATAAATCATTTAATAACTTTTTTCTTAAAATTAAATATACTTTTTATATATAATTTTTTTTATTTTAATTATCCATTAAAAAAATTGATTTATTGAAAAGAAACAAGATGATCAAACTTATATTAACATAAAAATTAGAGTTCAAAACCTACATGAAGAATATAATAGTAAATATAGTAAAATCCAATGTAACCACAACATGATATTGGCTCTTGGCAACGTAAAACATTATGCATATCATCCATAGTTGGAGCATTGTAAGTCACCTTATCTAACATTTATTATGAATCCATGTAAAATATGCACCTTCCATATCAACCCATGTCGCCACATAATATTTCCACTTTTCTACGACTATAGGTGATCCTTTTTTTTCCACGTTGGAGATTCCGTGCTGGAAACCCACCCCAGATACTTCCCCACATAGTGGCTGGTATGGGAGTGATAAAGCTTCGCAGCCCCAAGGGACACAGGTTTCGAACTCATGACCTCTCCCCAAACTAGAAGAGTGTGCGCATGTCTTAAACAATTGTGCTATCCCATGGGACTTTTTTTCCACGTTGGAGATTCCGCGCTGGAAACCCACCCCAGATACTTCCCCACATAGTGGCTGGTATGAGAGTGATAAAGCTTCGCAGCCCCAAGGGACACAGGTTTCGAACTCATGACCTCTCCCCAAACTAGAAGAGTGTGCGCATGTCTTAACCAATTGTGCTATCCCATGGGACCTCTATATATATAGGTGATCCTTGAACACATTAAAGATGTATAATTTATTTTTTTGTCAACTATCTCCCACCCGTTTACGAGACTTATAATTCATAATGATAGATCTTAATTACCAATCATATAATATACTTTTGACTTCACATGTGGAAGTAGGGCCATCATTTAGGTTGATTTATTTAAGATAATTCCTAAAGCAGAAAAGAGAACACCAATCTAAATTAAGAAACAAATTTAACATTAATTTTATTCAATATTTTTATTAAAATATTATTATTTTAAAATAATTAAATATTTTAAATGCAAAAAAGAGATGACTCATTTAAATTAAAAAAATTATATATTAATTTTATTTATTATTATTATTATTATTATAATTTATTTTTAAGGTCACGATAAAGGCACACACCAAATTGGTGTATGAAACTCTCTCTGTTTAGCGATTTTATTGGTAAATTCTAGGGAGGTATACATAACCTACCCCCTTCTCGATTTGAACATGATCTCTTAAAAGGAAATACATGTTCTTAACCATTAAACCCACTCAAACTGTATAGACCTGAGAGATTATTAGTTTAAAATAGTTAATTTATGTTTATAATAAAATATTTATTAACTTTAATGTTTTAGCATTTTTTATTTTTATTTTTATAAATATTTAAGAATGCATCAAATTTCTAATTTCTATTTTTTTTTTTTTAATTTGATAAAAAATAAAAACTTTTTAAAATTATAATTTTTGGATAAATCATTGAAGAATAAAAGAGAAAATCACTTTATTCAATATTGATGCTATAAAAAATATCATCACATTTAAATTTAAAGAAAACAAATGTTGAACTAAAATATACAGAAATGTCATGGGATGAAAGAATTTATCATTTTTATGATATTAAGAGGTATTCTTAATATTCCCACATTGAATCTCAATTTCAAAATATTTGTAACACTACTTATAAATCTTGATAATTTGAAGAATTAATTTTTTGGAGATAAACTATATTACATTTTGAAACGTACAACATTTGGGGTGGACATTCCACCCCTCCTCAAGGATAAATAAAGCTGAAGTAATAATTGAAAAGAGTGTTTGGATACCATAGATCATATTTCAAATATTGAAATATATTGGCCAAAAGAATATCAAAACTCTCTTTAAACCCTATAAAACCCTTAAATAGTAAACTTGACCCCATACTTGGCCAAGGAGTCTACCAAATTCTTTGCTCATGTGACAAATCATATATACATCAAATTAGAAGATCCTTCAAATCTCACCTCAAAGAACATATCGCTGACACATTCTATAACCGTATTTCTAAGTTAGCTATCGTTGAACACTTACAATTTGAAGGTTTTAATTTGGGAAGAGATGGAAATTGAAAAATATCCCAATAATTTTAATCGGGAAGATGGCACAAACTTAACCAATCTTGAAATCCCACTACTCATCGTCTTGGTCAATAAGTCTTGGTCAATAAGCCTTTTCTCTCTTTCTTTGTTTTCTTGGGTTTTGTTTTATTTGGCTTCTATACCCGACCTACTACTCCTTTTTACCCTAAGCCTGATTTTTTCCTCTTTGACCTTTGGGTTAAGTTAAAATTTCCTTCTAAATTATGTTTTCCCTTTATTTCTTCCTTTATATTTATTTTCTTACATTACAATCAATAATAAATAAATAAATAAATCTCGCTTTATTATTTCAATAATTACTCACAACAGTTTCATGGATGGTCACTCATATCTCACCATGGTTATCCTTTCATTTTTTATTATAAATTTCAACTCCAACACTCTATTTTATTATTACTTTAACTTTATACTTTGGATGTTTCAAAATATAATACATAGTTTATTTCCTGAAAGTTTATGCTTCATTATGACAATCTATGAAAATCTTCACATTCAAATTCTTCATAATTTGTTAACTCATCAAAATTAAAGAGATTTAGTAAAACTTATCTATTCTTTTTAAAGAAAAACAAGATGTTAAAATAATCCAATTAAATATTTAGGTAGCCTAAGGAGGGATGACACATGGCACCTAACTAATAACAACACGTGACAACTCGTCATTGGATACACATGGCATATTATTATTGGAGAACACATGGCATGTTGTTCTTGGTTACATGTAGCATATTATTGACCTATTACGCGATGACATGTGGTGACATTGGACTATTGACTCATGTTGATTGGGCATGGGTAGAGGATGAGTTTTAGTCAAAATATTAATTATTAACTAATTTCCTATGGAAGGTCGAATTCGAATCTCCATGGTCTTTTTTGTTTCTTACGAAGTGTACATTACACTCTTTAATATATACACTAAAACTTACAAAAATCCCATGCACGCGGGATATCATTTTAAAGGAAAAATTTGAAATCTTAATGGGTTGGAAGAAATTAAGATCAAGGGCTAAGATTAACCCGTGAGTTAAATGAATGGTTGTTGAGTGGTGAATTTCTGGAATCCATAACTTGAGATCCGGGAGTCATATTTGGGAAAACTTTACCTCGTTGGAAACTTAATTTGACTAGGAAGATGATGGAATAGGTTTCAAGAGATAAAATTGGCCATGATGCTCTCAAAAATTGAAAGAATGGTCAACTTATTTTTTATGATTTGATAATATGTTTGCTTGCAACCTCAACTTCTCAAGCTCATATCTTGAGATCCAGAACTCCAAATTGCGCTCAGGAGGACCCGTTGGAAATATGAGAGGATGAATATTGCATCTCAATTTTTTTCTATGACTGAAAGGGAAAATATGTTACTCAAAAAAATAAAACACAGTCCACTTTTGTTAAAGGCAGACAAATTGAAAATTTGAAAATAAAGTTTATTAAGGAATAAGTGGGCCCTACTTGGAGGCATGAATTTCAATGACATAATTCATTAATGAGAATCCAATCAAACATTAATTAAAATATGTTTACTGCAAAAAGGAATAATGGAAAGTTCTATAAAGGCAAACCCTAACTACTTCAAGAACATTGAAAGGATATTTTAACAGGAAAAGAGAAAGCATTATCAAGAGGTTGGCAGTCAAAATTTTCTACAGTGGTGAAGAGTCTGCAAGAAGAAAGAAGCAAAGTTCTATCTCTCAAAGATTTGGTGGATTGGCCTGCAAAAACTTGCCTATATACATCTTCTTATTTTCTATTTCTTTCCATAGAATCTACCATAAATGTATTGAAAATAAGAATATTTGGGTCTGAACGGTTCTTTCTCTTGAAATCTTCAGTCATCTTGTAACATTTCAGGTCCAAAGGAGCACAATCCCTGCTTGTTAAAAGAAAATGCAATTTATTTTAGTTCGTGTAATAGTCATTGAGACCTTGTTGAAGTTGTTTTAGTTCTCTAGTTTATGACATTATTGAAATTATCATATTGCAATATTTTTATAAATTTCTCCTGCAAAGAACTATTCAGGGTATTACATTAGTGATTTCTCAGACTTGAGTGAAAGCATGTGATTTCAAATGTATTTCCTATCAAAATCATTTTTTGGTTGTAATGAAGTTTTTATTTGAAGTTCTTTGAAGACCTTTCATTTCTTCATCTTGCAAAAGTAATAGCATATTCCGAGTTTAGTTTATCTTACAAGAAATAAAGAATGCCAGTTGAATGGAGACTCCAAAACCTTGTAGAAACAAATATTTGTTGACACACTTCATCTTATCTTTTCTTTAAATGATCTGATGTATATTTGTATAATTTTATATAAAGGTTTTACATTTGTATATATTAGATTTCTTGGAAGATCTCTCGAGGTTTTCTCTTTAGCATTCACCCTTTACATTCATTGAAAAACCATACTAAGAGTCTTCCAATGTTTCAGTCAAAGAGGAGTACCGCCTCTCTAAAAACGTAGGGGGATTCATATCCTCATGAGGTTGACCTTAAGACCGCAAAATAGTCTTTTAGATCAACAATAACCTTACATGATTTAAGCACTTTCTTTCCATAAATCAAGACTCTTGTCATTGGAAAGCTTTGATAAAGAACTAGTCTATGAATTATAAATTGCATTACAAGAAATTTAAAGATGTAAAGGAAATCAAGCTATGGAAATAAATAAGCATACACACAATAGGAAATCAAAACTATTTAATTTCACAATTGCCTATTCTCATGGAGTGAGCTATGCCTCCTGAGAACATGGTAGTGAAATAAGAGGCTACAATAACATAAATTGATTAATTCACACACTAAGACAAACTTTGAAACTACAATATATATTAAAATAAATAGATCTCAAAAGAAGTTTATTCTACACCATCATAATTCAATCTGTTCTCTAAGAGTCCCCTCCCTCAAAAGAAATGATACCTTTGTATATATATGTGAGAAGAGGATTTGCTTGTCTAGAAATAAGGGAGACATGGTTCCGTGATTTGATGTTTACAATTTTGATTAAAACTAAATTTGGAGAGTTTCACTCCATAATTGAGTGCACGATCCCAAAAAAATACATACAATAACCAATCCAATCCATTTTTTGATTTCAATTATGAGAAACAATAGTACCATACTTCATCTACATAGATGAGGATCAATTCAATGGGTCAATTATGGATGTTGGAGTATGTTGATCATGCAAAAAACAACTACAATCCATTTTGGTGGTGGTATCTTTTAAATACATGCGAAGATACCCTTAGTTGAACCTAGTATTATGTTATGGTTGAAGATGATTTGTCCCAACAAGTGGAGGATAGACAAAAATATTGGTCTCTCCTCTCAAATGTCTCATCATACAAAACCCTCTTGGTATCATGCGGAATATGTTGCAAGGGTAATGCAAGTGGAGGGAACAAATTAGTTATGAGCTAGCTATAATTAATTTTGGAAAAATGAATTTGAAGGTGTGAGCATGTGGAGATTCTCCCCCCAACAATGACAAACAAATATTTCATCACTTATTAACTTCCCCAAATGGAAGTAATGTTAAATTCATGGGATCTTTAATTGAACCACCCCCAACTTGATAACTTGATTATTGCTTGCCCCCTTTAGATTCATGGCTTGTAAGAACATAACCAATCACCAAAATTTAAGCTGTAAAGCAAGAAACATATTCAATGACTCTTCAAACCAAGTAAGTAGTTGATGCCCATTAATTGCGGACTAGGATATGTGTTCTATGATAACATTACCATTTCTATAGAAATTGCTTGGACTCATGAGAACCCCGCAATTTTGGTTTATAATTCCACAACAAATATCACATAGTAGTAATAATGACTTGGATTTATGGAAAAGGAAGAGAAACAACCATGATTTACGAATCTCTAGCAAAGGAAGATATGGTGATTATGGTTCTTGGATCCATAGCATGTGAACCTTTAAAGGGATATCCTATAACAACTTGTCAAAAAATGATCCATTACTTCAAAAGTAAATACAAAATACACTACTTCTCTCTAATGTTAATCATAATTCAATAAAGTACTAAAAAATGAAATGGAAAACACTTTGAACCTAAATCTCTCACATGAACATTAAAATGGACCGATATGGGGTCATGGGTAAACAAAAAGGGATTAAAAATAAGGAAAAGAGGATGTCAAAATATGGTAATTTTTTGACTCGTCATCTAATTTAGATATTTGTTGTAACCACTTGAGAATATCCTATCCTCAAGTGGATCTATATTTAGATATTTGTTATTTCGGTTTAAAGCAAGCTCATGTATAAAAGAGAGTTCCATCTCCATTCCAAGGGAAGGACTCTTAGAGCACACAATCCAAACTATCTTGGCATAAAATGCAAATTCCATGAGATCTTTCTCCAATACAAATTCTAGTTTTCATAGTTTATTGGTGGTGTGTGATTTGGTTTAAGTCATGTTGTTGTAGTTTCAATTCGATACC
This sequence comes from Picea engelmannii, assembly GCA_009831015.1. NCBI lineage: Eukaryota > Viridiplantae > Streptophyta > Pinopsida > Pinales > Pinaceae > Picea > Picea engelmannii. The sequence goes on along the minus strand of ML837984.1, from coordinate 35,710 downwards.
CTATTCTGGGAGGCATAGCTCATTCCATTAGAGTAGATAATTGTAGAGTTTGGTAATCTTTCATTTGTTGAGTGTGTTTATTTATTTATGCACCTTGATTTACTTTACAATTAATTCCTTTTTTTTATTCACTGTTTATGCAAGTGTGTTTTAATTTTCTACAATGGCATTTTCGATTTGTAGATTAGTTTGTATCGAAGTTGCCAACAACAAGAGTTGTGATATATAGAAAAAGGGATTAATTAACTCATGCAAGGAGATTTTGCGGTGACAACAAGGTTCCCATCAACATGATCAAGTGTTCAAGTATATGTATCATTGACAAGAGTGATTGGGATTTGGATTAAAGTGTGGCGATGCAATTTCTTTTTTGTAGAAGAATATTAGACAAACTAGTGCAAGTTAAGAAATTGTAGCTCGCACATACAGTGCATGGAATCTCATAAGCACATATGAAACCTTGGTTGATAAGTGATCCAGAAGGATCTAGAATGCTAACAAAAGGTCTAAGAGGATTCATAATGCTCATAGAGGTCTAGGAGGATTCAGAAATGCTAAAAATTTGACCATCTCAAATGTTCTAAAAAATGAATTTATTACGTAGAGCTCGGCGATAGATTTCCAACGACGCAAAAATCACCTCAAATAGAGTTCGTATGCAAAAGTTATGGTTGGTCAAATTTCAAGTCAAACAAGGGAAAAAGTCAAAAGTCAAGGTGACACATGTCACCACTGGAAGGGTGACATGTTCCACGACCATACATACGTACGATGCTGACATGGAAATACCACAAGATGCCACGTGGCACACCATATGTCTGACTGGGCAAGGTAACATGGATTTCATAAACACAGGTGGTCCAATTATATATTGACATGTGGAAATGATGGACCAATGAGAGGTTTCCATGTGGCAGCTTCCCATTGGTCCTTTACGGATAAAGTTATTTAAAATTTTGGTTGGGAGTCCGGAGGATCGAACCTGAGTCTCCCGCCTAAAACCCAACAACCTTACCATTACACCATGTGCTTTCCACTTAACCGTATGGGGCATGGCTTATATTTAAAGTCATTGTAAAGTTATAATGTTTGGAAAAAGGGTTGGAGGCTAAGACTTCGACCCCTCGTATATGTGGTATCCAACATAATCGTAGCTCGGAGCACGGGGGTGCTAAAAAATACCAACAAACTATTTAATATATGGTTTGAACGTTGTAACAAAAACACTATAACATATGGCAAGGTCGATGGGGTTCGACCCCACAACTTGCCATACCATATGCCAATGTCTCCACCATTGCGTTAAAGGCGCTTCTTGTTAAGACATGCAGACAATCACATACTTAAATCGATGTCGTGGGTTTGCATAAGGTTCGAGCAGGAGTTTAGCCCACGCCCTATTTAATGGGAATGAAATCCAAAATCCTGATACACATCTCAAGGTCGGACACAAATCCTGAGATGACACACATCCCGAGTTGGAGGTACAACATGGAGTGTCTCGAAGTGCGTTCCAAGAGAAGCCTAGTTTTGGTGTTGCATAGATTTGCATGTCATGAGGTACTTTGTCCAAACATAGGCATGTTTATACTCATTTTTCTCGTTTGCTCGAGAGGAGTACGATGGTGATGTTATTTTTCATGCTAAGATGTTGACTATGGAATTCTTAGTCCATATTTCTATTAATGAGAGCCATAGTGCATTGTTTGGCATGTAAAGAGGGTAAAATTGAGCCAGCTAAGAATATTGTCGATTTTATACTTATTTTTCTCATATTTTCACAAGGAATTCAATGGTAAACTCTATATTTGAGTTTGAGCAGTAGAATTGGAGATTGAATTCAAATTTGGATTTGTAAGTCCATTTTGTATTGTAATTTGACATTTTGAGATTATGAGAAGAAGTCTCATTGGTTTAAAGGGAACTCAGAGATGAAGTAAAAAAATGTCATCAAATATTGTTTATCTAAGTTCTTTTATTTTATGTTGTGTTATCTCATAATTCTTCAAATTAATCATCATTTTATGAGATTTTGGATAATAAACACATCATCATTTTTCTGCAAATCACCTCAATACGATCAGTAATTATTCTGAATCAAGTTAGATGCTAAAATGGATTTTCAAAGATTAAGATTGATATTTAAGGATTTTCCAATCAAGTGGTATTAAAACCAGGTTTGATGTGTATTTTCAAGTTGATGTGACGAGGTCCAAGACTTAAGTTGGTGTAGGTTTTGAAGACTCTTGTTGATAGGACAAAATGAGTAAATCTCTCATGAAGTTAAGGCTACAGAAGAACATTAACCGATAGATTCAGAAGGAGAATTATGAATTAAGGATGCAACTACAATATCTCGAGGAGGAGAAGTAGAAGCTTCAATATTGATTGATGTGTCGTGAGGAATTCCATAGAAGTATTTTTCATTAGTTGGAAAGGAAGTTTCAAACTAAGGATCAGGTATTGGCACCAAAACTCCATTCCATGAAGATGGGAAAGTAGAGAATGTAAAGATTATGATGCAAGATAAACTATCTCCTTCAAGAGGCATGATCAAGAAACATGATTCCTCTTATTGTTCTTTTTCTCGTCAAGATGGAGAATGCTCAAGGACGGATGAAGTAAGGAGAATTTCATATGAAGAGGTCCTTCATAAAAAAATTAGTCTTACCTTCTATCCCATGGAAAGGTAACATATGTAAGACATCTCTAGAAAAACATGTGCATTCTAAAGAGGGAATGTAGACATTTCCCCACTGGTAAGGTTGATACGAATATATGGTCTATGTATCCATGTGCTTCCCATGGAACTAGTAACCATAATATGGATAAATGTTTAAAAAGACAATCCATGCAAGAAAATCCATCCAAGAATAAGGATAAAGGTAAACGTCATTTCTCAAAACAAAGAAAAAGGAGGAATGACAAGAAGGGATCATGGTTACAAGAGGGGAACAAGACACTCTACTATTATTGTGGTAAGAGCGGACATTAGATCGAGAAGTGTTGAACACTTTATCCACACCTATGTATGAAGTAGAACCAGAAAGATGTAAATGCACTTACAAGAAGACATGCAACAACCCTAGGTGAAGTTAATAGTCTTGCTAAGATATTTGAGAAAGAATAATTCTTAATGGATGGTCTTGACAGAGTGACATATGAATACATCGAGGTACGTTTCATGGACAATGGTTCATTTCACCATATGACTGGGATGAGATCAATATTCCAACATTTCTCAGAGATCGACATAGATTGTTATGTAGGATCTGAAACTAACACCAACCAAGCAATAAGAGGGTATGGACATGTAAGATTCTAGTTCAATTCGAGATGATTTCTGGGAATAGAACATATGTTATATGTTCCATATTTAAAAGTAAACCTACTGTCAATTGCAACTTTTGAAGATGAAGGATATGTAATTGCATTCCAGAATGGCCAGGTACTTGTGTATTCAAGGGAAGCTACTTAAGATAGAATGATAGTTCTTGGTGTTCGCAAGGAGAGGTTATATAGGTTACTTGGAAGACCTATAATTTGGTCTAATGGTTTCTTTGATTCAACATCAGATTTAGTGTCAGATTCAATGTCATATTCAAAATCAACATCAAAGGCATTGTCAGAGATAGGAAGCTGTGAGACTCCCTCCAATACTAAGGGAAGAATGAGTCCATGAAGAAAACCATCCAACATAAAAGATTTCATTGTAAATATGTATATTTTTAAAATGGAAGATAATATGGATATGTATATACCTTCTAAGTCTATTTATGTTGTTGTATTAGAAGGCTTGTAAGCCACTCATTGTAGAATTTTAAGAGTGAGAGGAATTTTGTAAAATTTCTATATAGACACCTTATATATTGTTAAGAGTGAGATGATTTTTGTAAGATTTCTATATAGCCAAATTACATATTTTTTAAAGTGAGAGGAATCGTGCAAAGGTTTCTATATACCTGCTCTTGTTCTAGAGTGAGAGGGATCTTATAGAGATTTCTAATCCTTTCAACAACAATGAAGACAATAGTAATTGTTTTATTTTCATCTAAGGAATACATATGGATCAAATTGTCTAAGTTAACATTCTTATTCTGAAAGAAATGAAGGCGAAGGAACAAAAGGATGTGGGCAATTGGAGCATGTAGATCGAAAGCGGGAAGAACATTGAAGTAATGTAAATCTTCCTAGAGCTAGTAAAGGAAAAATAATATTCTTTGTTAAAATAAGAGGTATATACTTGTAAAGATGTATGCTATAAGCATATCCAAGATATTATGTCATGTTCATGTAGATATATACCTTGAGCATAAGCAAGTCAAACAATACAAATGTATACAAAGAATATGTTTAGAGTTACTTTCAGGGCAGGAGCGAGGAAATGAACAGAGAATTCATTCAGAGACTCCTACAAATACATCAATGTACATGAACAATGAATCCAGATGGGCAAGGCATAGATCAACATTCGAATTAGTTTCATGATTGTTGAGATAGACTATATTCAACATATAAGAATACAGAAGTGGATCTTGAGTGCAAGAGTCAGATTCAGATATTAAAGAGATTCAGTGAGAAAACGTTTGTTGAGAAGGAATTTATGAGCTGGAACCAAAACTAGATTTGAACTAGTGCCAGTTTCCAAAGAGCCTGAGTTAGAGCCATATTCCAAAGAAGAAAACAAAAGTACACTAATCTAGTATCCAAGATCCAAGATCTAAGAAGAAAATTTAGTCCCAGAGTATTCAGTAACGTGGAAGAGTGAAGAAGCTTCATCATCACTAAGTTATTGAATAAGAGCATTCAGTAAGGTGGAAGAGTGGCTAAGATTTATCATCACTAATTTGTTGAAATATTCATACTTTTGGAAGACCAAAAGTTCTTTAGTGGGAAGGTGTGATCCAGGAGGGTCCAAAACACTCACAAAAGTTCTAGGGGGGTCCAAAACGCTTGTAGAGGTCCAGGAGGATCCATAAATTCTTAAACTTTTACTATCTCAAATGTTCTAAAAAATGATTTCATTCCATAGAGCTCAATGATAGCTTTCCAATGACACAAAAAACACCTCAAACGGAGTTCCCATGCAAACGTTATGGCCGATCAAAGTTCAAGTCAAACAAGGGAAAACATCAAAAGTCAAGGTGACATGTGTCACCATTGGAAGGCCAACATGTGGCATGACCATACATCCGTACGGTGATGACATGAAAATACCACAAGATGCCACATGGCACACCGTACATCTGACTGGGAAAGGTGACATGGCTTGTGTACAACACATGTGGTTTAATTATATATTGACACATGAAAATGATGTACCAATGAGAGGCTTCCACGTGGAAACCTCCCATTGGCCCTTTATGGATAAATTTATTTAAAATTTTGGTTGGGAGTCCGGAGGATCAAACCTGGGTCTCCCACCTAACACCCAACAACCTCATCATTACACGATGTACCTGCCACTTAACCATATAGGGAATGACTTATATTTAAATTCATTACAAAGTTATAACGACCAATAAAAGGGTCACGGACTAAGCCCTCGACCCCTTGTATATGTGGTATCCAATGTAACAATAACTTGGAGAGTGAGGATGCTAAACAATACCAATGAACTATTTAATATGTGGTTTGAACAATGTAACAAAAACATCATAACATATGGCAATGTCGATGGGGTTCGATCCCACAACTTTCCATACCACTCCACCATTGCGTTAAAGGTGTTGCTTGCTACGACGTGTGGATAACCACATAATTAAATCAACGTCATGGGTTTGCATAAGGTTCGGGAAAGGGGTTAACCCACGCCCTATTTAATGGGAACAAATTCCAAAATCCCGAAACACATCCCGAGGTTGGACATGGATCCTGAGATGACATACATTATGAGGTGGAGGTACAGTACAAAGTTTATCAAAGTGAGTGCCAAGAGAAGCTTAGTTTTGGTGTTGCATAGATTTATGTGCCATGAGGCACTTTGTCCAAACATAGGCATGCTTAGACTCATTTTTCTTGTTTTCTCAAGAGGAGTACGATGGTGATGTTATTTTCATGCTAATATGTTGTATATGGAAGTCTTAGACTAGATTTACATTAATGAGCATCATAGTACATCGTTTGGTGTGTAAAGAGGGTAAAATTGAGCTAGTTCAGAATATGGTCGAATTTATATTCATTTTTCTCATATTTTCGGAAGGAATTCAACGATAAAATCTATATTTTAGTAGTGGAATTGGAGAATGACTTCAAATTTGGATTTGTAAGTCCATTTTGTATTGTAATTTGACATGTTGATATTATGAGAAGAAGTCTCATTGGTTTAAATGGAACTCGAGATGAAGTAAAAAAATGTCATCAAATATTGTTTATTTGAGTTCTTTTATTTTCTATTGTGTTATCTCATAATTATTCAAATTAATCATCATTTTATGAGATTTTGGATAATAAGCACATTATCATTTTTCTGCAAATCACTTCAATACGATCAAGAATTTTTGTGAATCAAGTGAGATGCTAGCATGGGTTTTCAAAGATTAAGATTGCTATCTAAGGATTTCTATACCAATAAGATTAAATGTACAAGTGTTCCCGGTGAAAATGAAAGACATACAAAAATATTTTCAATCACATTATGGTAAATCAAATTAGCTAATTGTGGAATCAACTAAGAGATTGAGGAATCACTTAGACAAAAGGTATGCTAACTAGCTAAGTATTGGATTTCCCAACAAATGAATTAAGTTACCCAATAGTGAGGGAATTGGCCCAAGAAATGCATAATGGATTATATGCTTATGAATTCTCCTAGTTTGAGTCTAACAATATGAAGGGAAGAGATAGAAACTGAGTAATGAAATTAACAACCTAGCTAGAAAGAACAACAACTCTTTTTTTTTCAACCATATATTTTAAACCTTAATCCTAAGATGGCCATCATAGAGTTGTTAATGTATTTCATTTACACACATAGACTGAATTCTCCCACCATAAAATATCAAGGCATCAATTTAACATGAAGAATAAGAACATCAAACACAACAATCAGTCAATGAACACAAGAATTTAACCCTGGAAATCAAAATGGGAAATCCAGCTTCTAATGGGGCCTAGTTTCTTCATTTCAACAATCTATGGTACAGATATTTCATGGATCTGTATGCCTCTTCCACTCTTGGACAAAAGATACATTGATATTTAAAGTGAAGGAAGATAAAGGGAGAGTTGGGGGGTAAGGGGAATTCATTTCCCCTACCTTTTCCTTCTCTCCTACTTTTTTTCCCCTTTAATTTTTTTTTTTATTTCTCTCACTTTAGTCTCATTCATCTTTACATTTACTTAGTTTTACAATGTTTTCTTAACCTTCGTTACTTGTTGAATTTCATTATAGGTACTGATTCTTACACCCATTTGTCAGTTTGGATTCATTTCAGATCAATTTCCTAAGGGTTGTGCAACTAGGGTTTTTGGATGATCTATTTTGGGGTTTCCTAGAGTTTTTCATAGGTTTTAAACCCTCATTTAAGGTTTCACTTCACTAGTTGATCCCAAGTTTTTTGGCTAGTAGTATTACTTAAAATTTCTCCACAACTACATAACTAAGGTTTTCAGATCATTTGTTTTTATATGGCTTCCTAGGGTTTAAACCATCCTTCAAGGATCTCACATTTTTCTAGGGTTTCCTAGTTTAAACCCTCGTTCAAGACCAACACATTTTTCTAGGGCTTAAAATTTCTTTTAAGGATAACACACTTTTTCTATGGTTTAAAACCTCACTCAAAGTTGATGCTCTCTTGCTTCCTTTGTTCTAGAACAAGAGGTAGTGAACTACATATTTTACCTAGAAGACACTAGCACCTCTCTTTCTCTTGGGACTATCGAGATGAATTTCTAAATATTTTGTGAAGGCGTCTTATTTGTGTTGTTATTGAACCTGATGGACTCATATTACAATGTACACTTGGTTGTGCACTTTGCATATGGGTCCTTCCTTTCCAATGCAAAAAATAACAAAATGGAGAGAAAATGATCATTGGAGATATTGATGAAGTTTCTACTCATAGTGTGACATGATTTTTTCCATTGCTTCTTACAAATGATTCACCTTTGGATGATTCTCAACAAGTTTTGGTGGATATCTCTTTTTCACATAATGATGTTGGTTCACTTTGGATGCACTACATTCGACAACTCGATTTTTAGGGACAACTTGTACCAATATTTGTACCTTTAGAAAACCAACATGTTTCAATAGATCTTTTTCTTTCACATTATGAACAAAGTTACCAACTTGAAAAGAACTCTCAAGAGTTCTCATTTTTTTAGAGGTCATATTTAATTACTATATTTCCCACTGGATTAAAAAGTGTCACCACCAATAGCACCTTTTTTTAGGCGGCTAAAATTATGACTTGTTTGAAATCATAACATTGACAACCGATGTCACTGCAACAAATTGACCCTCAAATCAAAAAGTGGTGCTAGTGGTAGTGTTATCCCCATTTTGTGTATAACTAAGGAGATCAAGTCTCGAGGCCCTTAGGTTCCAGATATGGTGTGCCGAGAGATTACATGAGAAACAGTACCCTTTTGCACAGATGGAAAACCCACTCACCACCACAGATGGTCACAGTTTTGTAGATGGCATCCAACACACCAGCTGGCTTCTGGAAGGTAGTGGGCCCTGCTCCATGAGGTACAAGTCTGTATTATGGTGAGCATCATTTCAATATTTAATCCATTTGATTATGTTGTATTTTAGATTGCTCTAGATTTCATGATATATGATTGGACATTATGCCTTTGCCCTGCTTCACCTTGGTGGTTGACATTGTGCCCTAGTAAGTGGTCTTCCTTGGGGATGGGTTTTCTACTAGGAACTCCCTTAAAGAGCCATCGTACCATTTCCCGACCATACTTAGCACTTTCCATCATTATTCCCATCCATGTACTTATCTCTAGGGATTTTAGGGTGTATTGACCCAAGAAGGGGTTGTCCCTCATTCTATGGGAAGAAGTGGTTGAAGGCCCAGAGGGGTTGATGTTGGGTATAAAATAAAAGCCTTGTATAAACCTTCCAGATGCTTCACTCAGGGATCACCCAAGGAAACAATGAAACACTTACCTTTGAGTAAAGGGGACCCACAATATAATAAATAATACTTAAATGGTTAGTTGAAGGATAGGAGGTCTCATCATGAGTCGACCTATCATGTCCATGAATATCTAGTGGTATGACATTAACATCATATGATCACCAAACCAGGGTAATGGATCTCAGTTGCATGGATGAGAGAAAGGGGGTCTCATCATGAGCCAACTTTCTCATTTCGACTAGGTGTTTGTGGGTGGCATTGCCAGTATCTGGTCACCACGCTAGGGCAGTGACCTTTAACCTCACCTTATGCTATATTGAAAGAAAATGAAGAAAGAAAGATAAAAGGCGATTGATGGGCTTGGAAAAAGTGCATTGCAGACGAAGGTACCACACACCCTCTACAAAGGCACCCATGAATGAGACACTATGACCCCTTATATCTCATGAGCCCTATGCCCATTGAGTCTTGACCCAAACCACTTCATCCACTTTACATGGCTTAGAGAGGGATCTCTTGGAAACTCTCCTTGACCTAGGGCAAGATCTGCCCAATAGGACACCCCGTAGACCCTCCCATATTCAAGCTTGAAAAGTCACATAGTGTCTTTGAGCAATTAATTATTTGATATAGTGATCTTTGATGCACATGCTTAGGTGGCTTATTTATTGATTGGATTCACTTATCATGGTGTTATGACTTGAGATCCTTGGAGGGCGTGCTCAGTTGTCTTTGTAGGACCTAGTTGGTGGATAGTTTTGGGAGAACAAGCCTAGCTTGGGATTCCATGGGGCTACAAGCCCACAGGTTAGATGTCAGGGGCCCACATGCGGGATGAGAAAGACTAGACTTGGAAGGCATTGATGATGACTTGGATGACATAGCCCAACCCTCACTTTCCAAACGATTTTCCCAGGAGGGGCGAAACATCCTCTTTTTGAGTATGACATCATATGTGGGGGGTTAGGGCATGGTTGTGCGATGATATACTTTGGAACTTGGACGTTTTAAGGGTTTTGAGGTCTTGACCTTGAAGGAAGACATTTGGATGCTTGACACGTGGCTTTGGGAAGCCTTACTAAACCTCCTACATCACCAACGACCTTCTCCTTGTGACAAAACATCCCCTAAAGGGGTGAAGCCATTGTAAATTAGGGTTTTATTTGTACAAAAAGTGAAATTTTAAGTGAATTGTTTAATATTACTTTGTTAAGGGGGGAAAATTAGGGTTGTTGACCCCTAATCTTGTGTTTTACTCCTTAATTTATGGACAAGTCACTTCGGTGACATTTTGTATAAATAAGAGATCATAAGATCTCATTTTAATATAACTCTCCCTCATTGTGAGAGGACTTGATCTGAAATTTTCGCTATCTTTGGCAAGATTGTCTCTTTTAGCTCTTGTTTATGGCTATCTATTGATGAATGGTTGGTGGAATTCTAGCTCTAGCTTTGGATGATGTTTTCTAGCTCTTATGGTGGATTATCTTGGCATTTCTCTTGATCTTGGTATGGTCTTTTACTATTATGCTATCATTTTTTCAAGTCAAGTATTGTTATGCTAGGATCTAGGTGGGGAGTATAAGGGCATACAACCCCACCATAGTCTTCATCATTTTATGCTTCATCTCATTGATTATACAAGGGTTTTCTAAGAGAAGTATAAAGGCATACACCCTCTTAGCTTAAACCTTAGCTAGAGAAACTTGCCTTGGGAAGTAAAATGGCTTACACCCCCAAGGAGGTAGTTTCTCTAGCTCTTTATTTATTTAACCCCATTAACCCAATAACAAAGGCACTAGTCATACTTTTTTACATTGGAGATATAAAATCATTGCCTTGGGAAACACAATCTTTGATCTTTTGAAAGGTTTCTTGCTTGAAGTTGGTTTCCTTCATTGAGAGGAGTCTTCCTCTACTAGGGCGTCCCCTCTCTCCCATCACTTTAATTGATGTTACAAACCCTAACCTACAACCATTAGGGCTGATCTAACCTAGATAAACTACTAGCCATAACTCCTAAACTAACCCTAGACTAGCTCCTAAATTTTGCTCACTTACTCTACTAACTAGGGCGCATATTTTAAGCTAACTGTTGGCATATTTTGATGGTGTAATTTGTTGATATAAGTGACTGAAAGCTACAACCATAAGGCTTCAATTTTCTGCAGAAAATACATGTTTATAACAACCATCTTCTATTGCTTATTAAGTGCCATTTCTCAGCCTATATTCATTGTTAATCTTGATGTTGATTTACTTAACTAGTTTAGATCTTTGTATACTGATTTATATACTTTATTTGCTGATATAAACTATCATCTACTGCTGCAAATTAGGGACAACAAGCTTAACTTGCTGATCCAACTAACGTACATCATTGCAAAGTGTCTTTTCTTGTGTCTCGGGCAGGCATTTCACCATTTGTGGGTTACTCAATACACTTGGCAATCCTTGGACCTTCCCAAGACTTCATTCCATACATTTCACTCCACTTAGAATTAACCTCTAGGGGCTTCACTTCCATTTCACTCCATCTCCATCTCAATCCCCCTAAGGTCACTAGGATCGCCTCCCTAGAGTGACCTGGTCACCCTTGAAGTGTGGGACCTACATCGAGGTGACATTTGGCGTAGGATTCACAAGTTGTAGCACTTGATTTGTGGTTGGGTCGGGCTTTTCCCAACCTACAACTTGCGCTATAACATGTAGCACCACTTTTATTTTTGGAGTTAAAATTACGACTTAATTGAAATAGTGACTTTAACAATTGGTACCATCACAACTAAAAAAGTTAAAATCGACTCCTAAATTGAAAAGTGATATTACTTAAAAAAAATTATTTATTAATTTTTTTTTAAATTAAAAAAATAAATAACTTGGAAAAAAAATATTCTCAATAAATGAGTTTTTTTAAATAACATATTTATTTTAAAAAACAATTAAACAAAATAAAACTTAAAAAAATAAAACCTAAAACTAAATAAAAACCTTAAAAATACAAAATTTTAATAATTTTTTTAGAACATTGAAACAAACCTTTTTATTTTTAATATATTAAAACATATCACTAAAAAACAAATTTATTTTAAAAATAATTGAAAAAATATAAATTAAAAAAAAACAAATAAAAAATTACAATTAAATACAAATTAAAGAAAACCACATCATAAAAATTATTAAAAAAATGATTTAAAATTAAAAAAACATCAAAATAAAAAAACAAAATTTAAAAAAATATATATTAAACATACCACTAAAAAACAAATTAATTTTAAAAAAATTGAAAAAATCTAAATTAAAAAGAAAACAAATTAAGAGTTACAATTAAATACAAATTAAACAAAACCATATTAAAAAAATAATTTAAAATTAAAAAAAACATCAAAATAAAAAACAAAATTTTAAAATATATATTAAAACATACACTAAAACAAATTTATTTAAAAAAAAAAATTGAAAAAAT
>ML837983.1:11225-27834 GCA_009831015.1 Picea engelmannii | reverse complement strand
CAGCTCTCACGGGAACTCTTGAAGATGACATGTGGATAATTGACAGTGGAGCTTCGAGGCATATGACAGGAGACTAGGCCAGACTCTCTAATCTAAATGAAAAGAAGACATCCCACAAGGTAGAACTTGGAGATAAAAACATCTATCAAGTCAAAGGAATTGGTCAAGCCTCTGTCAAATTGAAAACATATAACAAAGTTCATTTGAGAAATGTCTTATATGTACCTGGTTTAGAAAAGAATCTTATATCCATATCTTGTCGAGAAGACAAAGGAAACATAATAGCCTTTGTAGTTGGAAAAATATTATCTTGGCCTAGAGAGTCCAGCATAGAGAATGCTAGAGTTATTGGAACCCATGAAGGAAGACTATACAGACTACTAGAACGAAATGATGAAGCCCTTGTACATGATGAAGTTAATCTCAATGAACTTTGGCATAGAAGGTATGCTCATATCAACTATCAAGAATTACCCTACCTCGAAAAGATGGTTGAAGGAATACCATAACTACAATCTACACATGAAGGAATTTGCAAAGGATGTGCTCTTGGTAAGAAAGTTAAGAAACCATTCTCAAGAAACAATAATAGATCTAAGGAAATCCTAGATCTAATACATTCAGATGTTTGTGGTCCGATGCCAGTCAAATCTCTAGGAGGTTCTCTTTGTTGAAATATTGTAATTGCAAAGAGTATTCTATTTATTATTGATGTATTATTCATTAGATCAATCCCCTTTTGTGGATTGATCATGTCGGGCATTGTAAATGAACAAATCCCCTTTTGCGGATTGGTCAAACCCTAATTGTAATATACTAAATGAGAATTTGCCCCCCATAATATATTAAAGTGGTTATAACCACCCAGAATGAGAAGTCGTCCCTACCGGTGAAAAGGCACCTCAGTTCAACACCTGTCAGATTGTATAAATAAGAGAGGTTGGCGCCTCATTTGTTCACTCACTCACTTGTTCATCAGAGCGCATGTTTGGAGTTGCAGTTGGAGAAGGAAGAGAGAGAGAAGTGCATACTTGGGAGAGGAATTTCTTTATTGTTTGGTTCATTCTCTTGGCATTGTATTGGATATCTATATTAAGAAAGTTTTTGTTGGTTTTTCTCCCCCACGAGGGTTTCCCGGGATAAATGATGTGTCTCTTGTGATTGTGTATTTCTCAGTGATCCTATCTATGCTATGGTTATCTAGTGAATTGAAAAGAAACCTAATAATAGATTAAACCTTAACACTATTTACTATGTAATATTCATAGATGATTACTCAAGAAAGACTTGGTTATATCTCTTTAAGACAAAGGACGAAGTTTTCAACAAGTTTCAAGAATTCAAAGAAGAGATAGAGAACCTCACAAACAAGAAAATCAAGACCTTGAGAACAGATAATGGAGAAGAATATACATCCAATGATTTTTTTTTTCCTTTTTCAAATCGGTAGGGGTTAGGAGGGAGCTAATTGTTCCTCACAATCCTCAACAAAATGGTGTAGCAGAAAGGAAGAACATATCTATTGAAGAAACTGTGAAATCACTAATGAACGATCAAGGTTTATCTATGTATTTGTGGGGAGAAGCAACCATGACAACAATCTATGTTCATAACAGAAGTCCCCACTGCATATTGAAGGATATGACTCCAGAAGAAGCCTTCTCAGGAAAGAAACCTAATGTGGAACACTTAAGAATCTTTGGATGCCTTGTTTACATTCACATCCCCAAGGATAAAAGGAAGAAATTGGAACCCTCGGGAAAGAAGGGTATATTTGTGGGATATAGTAAATCATCCAAAGCCTATAGAATCTATATCCTGAAACAACATAAGGTTGAAGTCAACAGAGAAATAACCTTCAATGAAAATATGGCTTTCAAAAAATCCATAGAAGAAACTATAGAAGAAGAAGAGTATGAAGAGTTTAAAGAAGAAAGAACATGTCTCCCAAAAATTCAGAATGAAGAAACAGAACAACTCGATCATCCAATGAAACCATGTGAACCTATTGAATCAATCATTGTACCAAAAACCATGTCCATCTTGTCTTGAATCTACTCTACAAGAAGCAGAAAGACTCAAAGCCCCAAGTGGCACCTTCAGAAAAAGAAAAAAACCCAAAAGATTCTCCAGTGATGCAACATATATGACAAAGATTCTAAATGAAGAACCCACCACATTTGAAGAGGAAGCTCAGAAGAAACAATGGAAAGAATCCATGACAGAAGAACATCAGTCCATCATGAAAAATGATGTATGGGAAATTGTGCCTAAACCCAAATAAAAATTAGTAGTAACGTCAAAATGGGTCTATAAGATCAAACATAAAGAAGACAGAAGCGTGGACAAATACAAAGCAAGGTTCGTAGATAGAGGGTTCTCCCAGAAGGAGGGAGAAGACTATGATGAGACATTTTCTCATGTTGCCAGATATACTTCTATTAGAGCCATTATGTCTTTTGTTGCTTCCATGGGATGGAGTTTACATTAGATGGATGTAAAGACAACTTTTCTCAATGGAGAAATTGAAGAAAAAGTATACATTGAACAACCTCAAGGATTTGAAGTACACTCCAGAGACACTCATGTTTGCAGATTAAAGAAAGCCCTGTATGGACTCAAGCAAGCTCCAAGAGCTTGGTATGCTAGAATAGACAGCTACTTAATAAGACTTGGTTTCTCCAAGAATCATGCAGATCCAAACCTCTACTACAAATTCGTGAACAATGCACCTGTGATTTTACTACTATATGTCAATGATTTATTCTTGGCAGGTGAAGAGTCTCTCATCAACAAGTGTAAGAAGGAACTAGCTTATGATTTCAATATGAAAGATCTCGATCTCATGCATTACTACTTAGGACTAGAAGTATGGCAAAAGCATGGTGAAGTATTCCTTGGACAAGGAAAGTATACAGTAAAGATTCTTCAGAAATGGATTGCAAATCCATGGACACTCCTATGACCACAAATATAAGAAAAGTAAGAGACTCGTATTCTGATCCAGTAGACCCATCCCTATATTGGAAATTGATTGGGTCATTGATGTATTTAGTGAATACTCGACCAGATATTTTCTTTGTTGTAAAGACCCTAAGCCAGTTTCAGGTGGAACCTAGACATGATCATTGGATAGTTGCAAAGCATGTTCTAAGATATATTTGTGGGACACTAAACTATGGTTTAAGATATACCGCATCCAATGATATACAATTTCATGGATTCACAGATTCAGATTGAGCAGGGAGTGCAGAAGACAAAAGGAGTACTTCAGGGATGTGGTTCAGCTTGGGCTCTGCTATGATATCTTGGGGCAACAGGAAACAAAAGTCTGTCACACTCAACACAACAGAAGCATAATATATCGCAACATGTGAAGCATGTACAGAAGCAGTATGGATGAGAAAGATGATTTCTGAATTATTTGATTAGGTTCCAGATTCGACCATAATATACTATGACAATCAAAGTTTTATAAGGATATCCAAACACCCAATGTTTCATGAATGTTCAAAACACATTGAGATAAAATACTACTTTATTAGAGATAAATTCCAGGAAGGAGAAGTGAAGCTCCAATATATCCCCACAGATGAGCAGACAACAAATAGTTTTAAAAATCCTCTATGCAGGATAAAGTTTTCATACTTACGAGACAAGTTGGGGATCATGGAAATAAATCCATTAACTGAAAGGGAAGAGATGGCTCTCCAGGTTGGGAGGGAGCACTGATATATCATTGATTTATGGAAAATCATTTTCCATCTTGGAAAATGGTCCAGGATGGGCAGTTCCTTTCCAGTTCAGAAAGTGGTTTGAGATTTCTGATGGACGGGCCTTTTCCAATTCAGAAAATGGTCCAGATTGGACGGTGATTTTCATAATGAAAATGGTTTGATAGATTGTTGATGTACCATAGACAACAATTCCCCTTGTGGCCAGTGTGGGGGAATGTCTAGGAAAATATTTCTTCTTGGCATTCACTCTCAGTAGTGGTCAAGAAGAATGGTCTGCCTTGTCGAGTAGTCATTCTTTCGAAGTTCACAGTTGTGAGCAGTTTCGGAGAATGCTCTGTTTTGGAGGTTGGTGCAGGACAGACATTTCCTTAGGAAATGGTCTGGACAATCATTCCCTAAGGCAGACTCATTCTCTCTAGGTTTCACTTTGTTTAGTGTCGGAGGAATGGCCCAGTTAGGTGAATGGTCCAGGTTCAACAATTAGGGACAAGCATTCCCTAGGGAAAACTCATTCTATCCAGGTTGCACTTTGTTTAGTGTCAGACGAATTACACAGTTAGGTTAATGATTCAGGCTCAGAAATCAGGGACAATTATTCTTCCATGCTTGGGAAGAATAGTCCAGATATCCCATGGTTGATGCTTTTACAGTATGAGGGCAAATTCTCTTCCAGATCTCACAAGATGTGAGTGGAAGAATAGCCCAGATGACTCAGTTTATATCATGATATTGTTTTTGTTCAGGTTGATATCAAATGATATGATTGCTATGGAGATTGTATGTCTCTGAACATTAGATGTATTCTACTGTGGTGGATGTATTCCACTGGTTGTGACTATGTGTCACTGATTAAGTAGTCGTGTGCTACTTGGTGTGGTTGTGTACCACTGAATAGTAGTTATGTACTACTATGGATAGACACAGTTGTGTTGTATTAGATGACATTGTACTGATTGTCATGAAAATTATCTGGTTGGATAATGATGACAATGCTCGTGATTCGATCATGAGATAGCCCATGTGGCTATAATGATGCTACCAGTTGAATTTTTTGTTTGTGCTCAAGACCATTACCTGTTATGCCTCCCTAGCTAGGAGAGAGTGTTGATACTATGGTAGCTGTGGGAGGTATTAACCTCCATTTTTGACCTCTGATGAGATTAGAATATTCCAGAAGAAAGAAAAGACTTGGACATAACCCTAGAAGAGAAGTCGGCTAAAGAAAATATTTTATATTAAGACTTTAGCATCCAAAAAGAGAAGTTGGCCCAGATAGCCTAGAAAAAGCAGTATAAATATAGGACGCTAGTTCTCATTTGAGACAGATATCTCAGAATTGCAAAAATCCACTTCTGTGCACTATAGAAGTCTAGCAGTGCGCAAGTCTGGGGAGTAGTTGCAGCTGCAATCCTGCAATCTGTATTTTCGGTTTTTTTGGGTTGGACTCTCTGATCAGTTTTGGTTATCTTTTCTTGGTGCATTAACCTTGGTTGGTTATTGATTTGCTACCATAATTCTTCTCTCTGTCAAGGTCAAGGTGCTCAGGGGTGGCATTAGTGCCTATGGTTGGGTGACAATATCACTATATTTTCTATGGTTAAACGAGCACACCCATTTTTCCAACACAAACTTCTCTAATAACTCTTAAATCAACTACTGAAAGTTGCCTAAAGTTTGCCCACATAAACTATTAGGCCTAATGCATTTTTAGTGGTTGATCTTCTTGATGTAATAACTTGTTTGTTATAGCCATAAGGTTTCAAAATATTTTTGCAATTATCTTTCTTTTACAACCTTCTTTCACTACTAAAGTCTAATGTTACCTTACTTGGGTTGATCTAGTTGTTTCTAGTTATCTCTTGCTCTTTCAACTAGACTTTTAGCAACTTGTTTGCAACATTCATTATCATTTTCACTATTGATATATATTGTTACTAATTGTTGCAATTAGGGACAACAAGCTTAACTTTCTTTTCCATCATATACTTGGGCTTGTATCATTGCATTTATCATGTCTCGAGTAGGTACAAACGACATTTGCAAGGTCTACTACTTCTTGGAAACTCTTGGCTGCCATCAAGACCTTACTCAAGCCCTTATCCATCCATAGAAGATTGACCTATAGGGGCATTCATCCTTACATCAAACTTTCCATCTCATTCACCCCTAGGGTCACCAGGATTCCCCCCTTGAGGTGACCACTTCACCTCTAAAGTGACGAGAATACATGCCTAAGGTGACAGTGGGTAGGTGCTCTCTTAATTGTCATCATTTGGTGGTTGGGTCGAGCTTTGCCCAACCTACAACTTGTGCGATAACAGTGCAACAAGATCTCATTCTTGTGTAGTGTAATGTGTTTATTTCATCATTTAAAGAGATATTATAGTGTAGATTTGTATTTATGTTGTAGCTATTTATTTTAGATCTCATCACTTGTCTAATTAGCTCCTAACCCTCTCTATATTGTAGTAGTTATTACCCTAACCCTTGGTTGAATTTTCTTAAGGCATTGGTCTATCTAATGTATATTGAAGTGTGTAATTGGAAGGATTGGGATACCCCCCGTGGCTTCTAGGATCTTGGCCTAGAGTGAGAGGGAGATCCTACT
Source organism: Picea engelmannii (assembly GCA_009831015.1). Taxonomy (NCBI): domain Eukaryota; kingdom Viridiplantae; phylum Streptophyta; class Pinopsida; order Pinales; family Pinaceae; genus Picea; species Picea engelmannii. Next base: position 21,489 of record ML837983.1, on the reverse strand, counting down.
AAGGTGACAATGGCACATTTCCCGTATCATACTATCCCCAAAGCATCCACACAAGGGCTACTAGTTTGGCGATAATAGTGCCTTTTACATTTTCCCTACAAAGTATCTATTCTCTCATAATGAGAGAACTTATAGATGGCATTGCAGAAATACATTGAAAATACAACCCTTGATGATTCTATTGTAATGCTATTGCCTCAATAGAGTAATTTTTGGAAGATCTATCTTTTGTTCTCACATGTTGAATGTTTTTCTTTTCCATGATGATTAATCCTCTACTGAAGTTCTTTATTAAATGCATGATTATCTCTTAAATGCGTTTTTTTCATTAGTTTGTGAATTACAAAATGCTACCACATTGACGACCATTTCAAAAAATAAAAATAAAATAATCGTTATAAGAACCATCAAGAGAGGTCATATCAAAGGGATTTGAGTGAATTCCAACACCCTTCAACAATGATGCCTTGCCATCAACTCAAATATTAGTGTCATATCGAGATTTATCTTCATCTTCAACAAAATAAATGTTCAATGCCTCTTATTTTGTCTTATGTTTCGATGCACCCAAATCAAAATACCAATCATCAAATGACTTACCACTAGCCTAAGAATCAACAAACATAAAATTATTCAACCAACTCATAATTTGTATGCCTCTAGTTAGGCCAAATTTTCCTATGCTCAAGATCGCACAACCCTTTTCTATAAAACATTTTAATGTAGTCCAATGGCCTAGCTTGATTAGTTGAGTTCTTTGAGATTCATACAAGAGATCTCAAGGTCAATCGTTTATGTTGGATGCATCTATCGCATGTCACGCTCAACATCCCTAGTAGGTTAGGTGTCATAATCAATGTTGACAAGTTTACACTAGGTATCATTTGTGAAAAGCATAGAAGTGTCTAGGGGTTTACCTATGAGATTTTCCTTGGAAAAAGGCATTTTAATGAGACCTAACTTTCCATAATATAATAGCACAATTAACCTCTAGAAATAGGACTATTTTTACTTCTTGTCACATTTTCTAAACTACTCTTTTCTCTAAGTTGGTGTTTGTCACTCCCATAACTTTTTTGTTACAAAGCACTCTTTGATTCTTCATTTCCACCAACTTGTTTTCTCAATCGATGGCTAGATTTAGTTTTTTTTTTGGGGGGGGAGGTATAAATTTGTTGGTGTCATCGGGGAGCGAAGGTGAAATCTTCCCTGGGAGAAACGACAAAGTTTAGATCTGAATAATGATGGTGAAAAGTATTTAGACAAATAAAGGTTGTACATCATTCACCCGGCGACTCCATTTTCAAGAATCTAGAATTCAAAATTTTCATGGCGACTCCATTTTCAAGAATCTAGAATTCAAAATTTTCATGGCGACTCCACTGTCCAAAGACTTAGTAACCTAAATATTTTATTGATGACTCCACTGCTTCAAGATGGATTACAAATCTACAAGGTATGCTCCAATGAATTGCTCTCATATTCCTGGCTTTCCAAATCATATTCCTCACATAGATTGGCAAAAATATTTGCTTAAATTCAAAGATGGGAAAGGAAATGATGTTTCTTTTCACTTGATTAGATTTCACATGCACATATGTAAGCTGGGGATTGAATTTCATGAGGATGGTTTGATGAAAATGTTTATGGCTACTCTAGAGGGGAAAGCAAGATTATGGTATGAAGGTTTAAAACTAGGAAGCTTATACTCTCTTAAAGATTTCCATATCACATTCTTTAAGCATTATGGAGAATCTAATCCTTCATTCTTGGTGTTTGAAGATTGTTGTGAATTTTTTGAACATTTCATCAAGTACCTTAAAAATGATTTTGGTAATGAAGAGTGTATGAATGATGAAATCATAGAAGCCTTTTATGAATATTCATCCCAACAAAAAATAGTAGCCCCTCCTTTGGTTGAAGATGAAGTTGATCAAAAAATTGTTGCTAAAAGTCATTTTCCTTCTCCTGAACTTGATGGAGATATTCAACAAGATTTCCAGCAAGACAAAGTGTTTCAAAGTTGTCTTTATTCCCTTGTGAATGATGTGGTTGTTCAAATTATAAGTGGCCTAGACATGGATGAGGATTTTGAAACTGCATCTATCGAGACTTCAAGCAGTGAACAAACAAATGACATAGAGTTTCAGGAAAGCAACAAAATAATGTATGCCACTTTTCAATCAAAAATACAAAAAGATAATGTAAAGGTAGTTCTTTTATTTGATTCCTTTGAAAATCATGGTTTTGAAAATGCATCCATGGGAACTCTGGACTGTGAAATAGTTCATGTTGTTATCTTTTTCACATTTGCAAGAATATTATGAGCAAGAACTTATTTCCATTCATTAATTTGAAAGTCAAAATGATAGTCCTCAAGCAAATTTCCATAAGGTTAATAAAACCAAATCAGAATTGTTTGATGAACAAGAGGATAGCCTTGATGCACATAATATGGTTGTCATATTTGAAGATGTTCAAGAATGTATGAATGTTTTTTTATATATACATGGAAGAGTAGACAAACCTATTGCAGCCATTTCATTTGAAAATGTTCTTAGAACTAAAGAAATAGAGCAAGAACAACACTTATGAAAGAGGCTTGTCTTTCTGTTTTTGTTCCTCGAGAAGAAATTATTTTTCATGGTTTTCAAGATCATGTGGCCATCCTATTATAGTCATTAGTGAAGGAGGAATTTGTTTCATTCATAAGCTCAGATTTTCAATTCAATTTTTGTTTTCAACTGCCATCTTTTACATTTGTCTGCCTGCTTAAGAAAAATGTGAGCAGAAGAAAATCAGGAAGTCAATTGCTTGATTGGTTGCATTGACACTTTAGCATCACTTGATTGAGTATTCATTTCAACATTTTTAAAGTAGATAAGAGTGTGTAAATAAGCTTGTTGATCAAGCATTTTTCAGTTTGGATTTTCAGTAGTGTGTACAGTTAGATTTTAGCAGTGTATTCAGTGTTCAGTATCCAGTTGAGAGCAGTGTGCATGATTTGGTTTTCAACAGACACTGGTGACAGGTTGAAGCAGGGTACACACACATGTTTTGGGAGAAGCCCAATGGATCAGTTATCGGGTCTACGAGTTCTTTGCTACCTCACTGGGAGGATAGCATCCCCATTTGGAGCCAATGTTATCACATGCTAATTTACATTAATTGTTCCAAAGCATCTTGTCTTTATGCTATCTTTCCACTCAGATTTTAAAACTTTTTCACCAACTCCGTCAAGCTCCCATCACTTAAATCCTTCACTCGATTGATCATCCAAAATAGTCATGTCCTCCATGAGTCAAAAATTGGCAAATATCTCAAACCTATATCTAGCCTTAATGCTTAACTAAATCCCTCGGTTCCATCACTTCATTCATTTTTACCCTTATTATCATATTCATGTTGAAAATTAAAAATATTCATTTTATTAAGCTTAAGAAACCTTATCCTATCCACAAAGTCATGTGATAAGCCTCATATGTTGAAAGTCTTAGAAAATGGAAAAAAAACTTTTATTATTATTAATATAAATATTTTTATATTAAAATGTTTATATTAATATTTAATCCAATATTTAATTCATGACCTCAAGTCAAATCATGGGCACGAATCTCAATTTTTAACATTGAAAAGTCAAAGGGTGGATGGAGGCGCACATACATTTCAGGGGTTGAAAGTAAACGAAGGTTAATTATTTAAAGGCGGGTCGAAATTTAACCTGTGGTTTTTTGTCAGGGAGATGTGTTCTTACGTGATGCATTTCGGGGGTAAAAGTGGTGTGGAGAAAAACCACTCCTCCAAAACCCCAAATAATAAATGCAACCATTTATCATATGGTTTATGTGCAACATATTTTCCAGGAGTGCATTTCAATAATAATTATGGAATTTCCAATAAATGAAATTCTTTCTCACGGTGAAAATGTTTTACAGAGGTAAAATTTAAATTTTACAAATTAAAGAGATTAATGTGTATTTCCATGGAAAAGAATTAAATGGCCAGATGCATGTGAAAGGAAGACTTGGATAATTTTTTATCCAAAGGTTTTACAGAAGTAAAAGAAGAAGATTAAAAATATTTTACCAAAGATGATAACCAAGACATGGTTTTCAAAACAATGGGAAACAATCTAGTAAATGGTTTTCACAGTGAAATGGTAAATTGGAAAAAAAACAAGACACAGTTAATGCTTTTCAATGTGAAATGCTAAATTGGGAAAAACAAGACATGGTTTCCAAAACCACGAGAAGCAAGCAATAAATGGTTTTTCAAAACCATGGACATGAGTTAAAATATGGAAATTTAATTCTACAGGATAAAAAATATTTGGGAATTATTTTTATTCAAATATATTATTCTCAAATATTTAAGGAGAATATGGATAAATGAAATTAGATTTGAAAGAACATTTCAAAGAGAATGTGGCAGAGGAAGGAGGTGAAGTGTCAGAGGAATCGACAGTTGGATCATGAAACATTTTTTCTGAAAACTGTCATTTGTAATCACTGTACTCAGTTTTAGAAATTGAAATGTTTCAATTCAGCTATTGTAATCGATTTCTAACTAAAGGAACTCAAATTGTATAAGTATTAGAAGTTCACAATGTATTAAGGGTTGGCAGAAGTGCAAGGGCACCTTTTAGTTGTGTTCTGAACTCAATTGTAAATTTCTGGAGCTAAATTGAATACATATGCAGAAGATTTTGAAGTCTCTATGAAAAGATTCTAATGGTGGTGATATGAGTTTTGTCTCTTCTCCTTGTATGTATTTCATGTGTTCTTTCATTCCATTTGCATTTTCTTCTGTTTAAATTATATAGTTAAAAGCTCAAAATTCATCTTGTGATGTTCTCGGCTTAAGCAATTTAAATTGTGTAATTGTTTTCTTAACTAATTCATAATTCATTTCAGTAATACTTTGATGCAGTTACTTGTTTTCTCCTTCCTCTTACACTCTGCATAAATACAATTTATAACTCAAATTCATCGTCTCATTTAGCCTTTATCCTTTGGAGAGTTCTACTAACCAATCATTGTTTTCATTCACTTTCATAATCTTGACTCCATAGCCCTAAGTGTCTCTCCCCTTCCTTGCCAGCAAATTTATAGAAAAAACCCCAAAACAAATTAAATCTAGACATTGATTGCCAAAGAAACATCAAGTGACACGAGAGATCCCTCTCTGAGTTGAGCGGGTTAGTGCCCAGCTCTAAAGTTGGTTGAAACAATTACCTATGTTGTTTGTCTATTAGTCAGACAAAATTTACAGAGTGCTAACAACTCCTACAAAAGATGATTGACAAATAGTCCAAACCAATTTCGATTAATTTAGAAGTAATATTCAAAGTTTCAACAAAATGTCAACAAGATGAGAAAACTCTTTAAGTAACTAAACCATATCCTCTTTATTATTCTCCTTTCAAATCACAACAAATTGATCCTTCAACTTCAACAAGTGATCAAAGATGGAACCCTCCTCTACCAATTTTGTTGGAAGAGAAAAAAATTAAGGTACAACATCCTCCCTTTATCAAAGGGTTCATGCAATGACTTCAACCTCTTCCATAAATCACCGATGTCGATTGCATTTTTCACCTACAAAATAAGATTATGAGCCACTAAAAGTTTAGTCAACATCAATGTCTCTTGCTTATTAGAATTATAATCCGTTTGCAACTTCGTTTCATTGAGATTTCAAGTGACCTTCCACATCACCACCTCAACTACTAAAAAACATAGTGATATTATATTTCCAAACATTACATTTTTCACCATTTAACTTTTGAGCATCTAAAAAAATACAGCTCTATAAACTCCTATTACTTTTAACTTTCACAAACATTGAAACATATTGTTTTTATTTTGACCTCTTATCACCTACCTAGAAACATTTCACCTAGCACAATGGTTGTCCCTTAGTAAAGGCATGTCCTAGTAATCACGAGTCTAACTTTCTCCATTGCTACAAATCTCTTATCACATATTCCTAGTAATCACAAGTCTAACTTTCTTCATTGCTACAAATATTTTATCACATATTCATGCTTGAAGTCCATTTCACTTACATAGCTACATGTAATCATATAATCATTATATGTTGCTACACCTCAACGTTTGAATTTCATGTAAATAATCTAATGTGATAAACCATGCGTATGACAAAATTTTAAATTTAAAATCATGAAAAAATTTAGCACATTTGGAAAACATGTAAAGGTGGTTGCGCTTTGTAAGGATTGCCATACTCATGGTTTAGCACACCATGGTTTAGGAAAAAATTTAAAATTAACACTACTCACATCTCCCATTTGGTGACCCATGTGTAGATCCATGTATGTTACTGTAGTCAATGACTTTACAAATAAAATTATTATCCATTGTTGACTACGTACCCAACAATCAACCTTTTTCCTTGCATCAAGTTTTGAAATTCAAGGACCCAAAAGGGGCATCCCATGGACATTCACGGGAGATCCCAATTAGGATGTATCTTGTTAAAGGGTATGCTAAGACATCCTTCAACCTATGGGGTCAATAGTCTCTTATAAAACCTAATAATTTCAATTTATCATATAAAACGCTATGTCAAACGACAATGCATGAAAGTATCATTATACAACATAAGAATTCAACAATTTGATGTAATGTTGGATGTGATATTGTGTTTATTTGTAATTATATTGATTTATTAATAAATTACTTTTTATAATTTAATTTGGTGGTGGGGGGGGGTGGTGGGGCGGCTCTTTCCTACTTTAGTTTTCCCCATATCATCCCCTAATATTTGGAGTCCCTCCAATTGTCCTAAAAACTCACCATGAGTCTTAAACATAGAACCAATTCAGTTCAATCAATGGATTTGATGATTATTGAGCAACTACTCTATGACTTGTCACTGTTAATCATCTATTTCGACCATCTATCATTATATGTCATTCAACACAGCGTGTTCCAAGAATATACAATCATTTGTCACCAACCTACCCCTACAATGAACAACTAGAGTGCACTTTTGACAAAATCAAAATTGGCTATATATAACAGTTTTGCAATATTTGATTACATGGTTCACTTAGAAAACTTGTTCAAGTTTTATTACAGCTAAAAGTCACAAGCCAAGAAAAATATTTGAAGGTATCATCCTCAAAATATGTTGGCATGTTTGAGATCTAGATTTATTTCACCAAGATGTTCCTGGTCTTGCATACATAACTCATATTTATCCTTGTGCAAGGTGCAATATCCTAGACAACTGCATCAAAATATTGTTCATTAATTTTTTTCTCATAATATGCATTACATGGTATTGAACTAAATTTGCACCACAAACTGGTTTGAACAATCTTAGACGTGGCTACATTTGAGTATGCACCAATTATCACTAACCTAATAGAAAATCTACTAATCGAGTAGGTCTTAACATTAAACACGGGATTTAATAATTAAAGAACTAAAATCTAAAACCTTAACAGTAATAGGGAGTGTCCTTTCCAGACTTTATTTGTAATTCAGTTTAGATGGTAAGACAAAGGCATGATTGTCATCCACATAACCTATTTCATGTTAGTTAATAGAAGAAAAAAAGTGAAGATTTTTATTTTAAAATATAAATCTTAACCAATATCTATTAACCCTGTAGACAATAAGAACTTTGCTATGGATGTTACTTATAATGCAAAACATGCACAATTATAAACCTCACATATATCTACACATCTACAATGTTGGGACCTTTGTTACTTGAACGCAAGTATTCCATATCTTATAAGAATCATTGTACTCTGATGATGCAACATAGATGTAGAGATTAAATGACAAAATCTGCTTATAAATATTCTGTCATAAACTTAGCAACCTAGAGATAATTGTCTTCTATGAACTCTGAAATGTCTAAAACGACATTCAGAAATTACCATAAGCAGAAATACACATTGATAAGCAATTTTGTAGCGGAATAAACACAATAAACAACAATCACCCAACTGTGAAATACATAGAAATTTCGGCAATGACAGAGAAAACCCCAATGTGGGGAAACCCAATGAGTGAGAGATTTATTTAGCTTCAGGAAAGTACATATCATCAGCAATAATATAATTTCCAGGAAGAGGAAAATAGCTTACAACACCCAAAGCTGTCCCAACTTTTTTCCTTGGAAACTATGCCTAGAAATAGTTGTACGACCTATACAGCCCAGCCAAACAACACCCAAAATTAGTGCCAAATCAAAGTTGTACTGACAACACCAGAAAATGTCCTCTTCACCAAGAGAAAACACTAAAAAAGCTACATCGATTTGCGTGAAGCAATGCTGCCTCAAAATCCATTCCCTCCCAACCTATTGTACGACCTATATAGTACAACCATCTTGATCAGCCAACAACTACAACAATCTTCACTCAGGAATTTATATGGAAACGTGTCCAATCTCTCTTGGGAATGCGCCCTCCTAGCTGCCCTCACTTTCCTCTCTCAAGCTATCTCAGAAATATCTCAACCTTTTTCTCAATGTGTCTTGCACACTACCCTAGGTATTCTCTTATAATTTGAAAGTGACTCTTCACCTTCCTCAGCCCTAAATATAATGGCCAAGATTTAATCTTGCCTTTACAAGATCAAGGGACATGATTCATTCTCTCCAAAATAAATCACTTTAAAATATTAAAATACATTTTCACTTTATAACGTAAGTGCACTTTATGAGATAAAGTCACTTTAATATTAGAGGTACACTTTATTAAAATGTCACTTACATAAAAGAACCACTTTATCAAAACTTTATAAAAACCCATTACAAAGTCAAGTGTCTAGTAGTGCAGGTACAAGGTTACTTCCGCATACAAGACAAACATACAGAGTACCTCCCAAGCTACAAAAGTTAACACTCCCTCTTAGTGAGGGAAGTACTCGATGCCATCACCATCATCCGGTCCCATCACAATGTTCTCAGTAGGAGCTCCCTTTGAACTTGGAGCCATCCTCAACACCCACACAAAACTTGAACCAGAAGACATTCTCTTGGCAGCTATTCTGAACCCTAAGCTCCTAGGAGAATCCACTCCACCTTGAGCATCAGTTCGATCACACTAGTTGAGCCTCCTACTAGTGCTCAGAAGAGACTCCCTCTCTTCTCTCGTAATGCAACACTGAATCCTTGGGTCCACCACAGTCTCAGGAGCCTCCTCCTCCTCATCCAATGCTAAATCATATCTTGAAGGTTGTCCTCGCAACATGTACAACTTGTCCACCCGATCACCGATCAATTGTGGTTCCACCGGGTCCGCTCCCTCCTTGTAAATAAATACATGTCCCATCTTGAACAATGTACAATATCCAACATCCTCCAAGGTTGAGACTGAGAGCAAGTTAACCCTCAACCCTGGAACAAAGAGAACTCCATCAAGCTCCATGAATTCTCCATACTCGAGTCAAAATCTAACCCTTCCAACTCCATGTACAACTCGTGCCATACCACCTTCACTTTCCACCAACCAGTCAGGACCCGTCTCTGATAATAAGGAATCCTCATCAGATTCTTGTCATGTGACAAGAGGCTCCATTGTCAACAATCCATTTGATATCACCCGCAAATCCTCCACTACCGACGTTGGATACTAGAGTAACCAAAGAAAATTCATTATCAAAATTGGAAGAAAAGTCATCCATGGTTGTTGTAGCAACTGTCTTAGGCCCCTCATGTTCCTTCCTCTTCTTCTTCTTAGGACACTGAGAAGCAAGGTGCCCCAATTGGTTACAACAATAACATCTGACTTTCCTCAAGTCCCTCCCAAAATTTCCTTTCTTCTTTCTCTTTGCAGCAAAAGCAACATTCTCCTCAACTATGTATTCCTTCTGACCATTGTTATGAGAACCCATTCGGATCTCCTCCTGAGTGAAGTCATCCCACAACCTTCTCTAATCTGAAAAATTTTCTCGACCCAACACACACTTCACAAAGACATCCCATTCCTTTGGGAAGCCTTTCAAGGGTATCCTCCCCAACTCTGCTTCTGAGATGATCTCTCCTACTGCAGCTAACTCATCCTTAACCTAGGCCATCTTCGAGTCGGGTAAGATAGGATGCAACATCCTCACCCTTACCCATCTTCAAGTCATACAACTTATCTTTCAAGGTCATCTTTCGATTAGCATTCTTAGCCTCAAACAAATTCTTCAAAGCTTCCCACATCTCGTAAGTTGTCTTCTTCTCATAAGATGTGGAATGAGAGGGTCCTTCACACCATCTAGAATGATCCTCTGAG
>ML837982.1:25673-44927 GCA_009831015.1 Picea engelmannii | reverse complement strand
GCTTAGCCATATTAAGCCATACGACCGTGAATAATGGGGGTGCACACAGGGAATCAAGGCTTATGCCTGATTTTTAATTATAAAGTGGGTTTTTATGCCTAAGTTTGGGTTTTTTAGTTGTTGATAATCCTATTTTTAATGGATTTTCTCCATTTTTGCGAGATATTGGGCATTTATGGAGCCTAAATTTTGGGAGGAAATTGGAGATGAGCAACCAACTTCAAAGATATATAAACCAGGCCTATTTGAGGTCATGGAGGGCATTCAGAGTAGACTTATGATGAAGAGAAGCCAAGCCAAAGACATTTTGATGCAGAGAAGCTTTTGAGAAGGAGACACTGTCGGATCGTTTCTGGGAGCTCCAGATGTCCATTTTGCATGCCATTTTGTTTACAGGGTTCTAGAGATCTGGACGCACATGACCAGACTAGTATTGTAGCCATTTGGCATTGTAGTGATGTACTTTTAAGCTTTTGAACAGAAATAAATAAGCTTCCCCCACAGAGACAAGGCCCAGAGACGTAGGCAAAGTTGTGCCAAACTCCGTTATCAATCTGTGTGTTATGGTTTGCTGTCTATTATTTTATTTCAGATCTGCATATGTGTATATGGTTGTCATAATTCCTCTTCTTTTCTCATTCTTTCACTAAGTTTCTCAAATGGTTAATTAATGCATGCAAAATTAAAACTCAACCATAGTCATTAAAAGAGCCTACGGATCACCTGGTCACCCAAATGAACCCATGCACTCATCCACCTTCATGCCCCTTGGGACGGTTGGCCCCTCATGCCAGCACACCCCATTTTTCGAACCAAATCGTCCTCTTGGGTATGCATGCCCCTTAGGTGAATCTGGTTGACTCTCCTAAGTGTGGCCCCGATGCCTTAGACAATTCATCCATTTGGTGGAGTACCCGAGTTGATCTCCCGAGGCCTTACACATTTTTGTATAATCTATAATTTCTCATAGAATTTTCTTTACACCAGTACATTTACATAACCTTGGATTTCAAGGGTGTAATTTTTGAATTTGGTGATGCTGCCCTTGTTTCTTTGATAACATTTCACCTATCACGACCCCACAGGATTACTTATCAGGTCTTGTGATCATTCACCTCCTGAGGGCATGTGACACCGCAATGATTCTTACTTGGTTTCTTGACACACCAAGAATACTTTGTTTCGACTACGCCTCTTCACATAGACCATACCCATACTCTATTCTAGGCTATTGACAAGTCACACTCCCACTCTAGTGCAACTCTTTCTTAATTAGACAATTGTTAACACATTTTAACATTTTATTCTTATTTAAGAATGCATCCATGAACATGATAATCCTAGAGAACAACTGCAGAACAAAAATGAATAAAAAAATAGAAATAGTGTAGGAGGCATAAACCATTCCTTGCACCTGGCTAAGTCTTTCATATTGTAAAACAATTACAACATGAGCACTACTGTCTCGGTTTACAACATGACCGAGTCAAATGACTCGCCTCACCTCACCAATACACTCAAGAAAATATTTGTCCCACCAAGACTCTCTGTCACAACTATCTTTGCAACCATTTGTGGTGCACCTCAAATGTTCCCACAATTGTAGACTTGTTATCCCTTCATTACCATAGACTCTCACCAATATAACACATATTTATATTTTTCCTCACACATGCCTTCACATACCTGTTTTTTCAAGATTCCCCAAAACCTTCCAAAATGTCCAACTCTTGGATACCTACCTTCCATCTTGGAAATTCTACCTTAGTTCATTATTCCATACTTGCCTTAGATTCTCTCTAAATATCTTGCCCAAAATTCTCTATGCTTCCTTTGGTTGTGCTCTCTTGCTTTTATATGGAATCCAAGAGTCACTTGTGCAAAACATCATGTCTCTTGGGTGTGTCACACCCCTTCATGAATCCACACTCCCAAAATTCGTTGTGCCCCCTCCGTGGACCCAACGCACCCATCAATCATTTTTTCCTTGGACTAGCACACCCCATCCTTGGGCATGCATGCCTTTCCTTGCATGTTGTTCATGATGATTGTTGTGAGTCCTCATGGGTGTGTCGATGGAGTCATCCAACCTCTCTAGTGCATCCATGTTGCTGAGGGAAGACATGTCCACTCATTAGGCATGCTTCCAAGTTACCCCGTCCTTTCCCAAACAAATCCCAAGTCTCTGTCAATCGTTCTAAGGAAAGTAAGGTGTGTTCCCCCTTGATGTTGCACATCACCATCGTGCACCTAAGTTACTCTTGCTCACACCCAAACTTATTTTTCCACCCAACCGATCACTTATTCCTTGTTCTCTTTGTCCATTCCATCATTGAATATTTCCAAGGAGCATGCACTTGATGAGTGTCATGGGATACCTTACACCACCTATTTAAAAAATATCCACTTTATCCTTGTATTCTTGTTAATCCTTGAAAGTGCCTCTAATATTTCTTACATATTCTTGAGCAAAATCTACTCTAGATGTAGCCATTGCTAGTGGATTTGTCTCCTTGGAATTAACCAAGGTTTCCTCCATAGTTACCACTAACTCTTTATCAACCATGATCTTATCTTACAATGAGTTTTTTTTATAATTTTTTTCCTTTTCTTATTGAAAATGAAAATTTTTAACCTAGTTACTTCATCAATGGGCATGCAAACCATCATAACCCGTCCTGTAATGAGTCTAGTTGAATACATTGCAGCAATGCTTTCGAAGGTTTTCACATGTTGTTCTAGTGATTCCTTGTCTTATACTTCAATATTCCTTTGGTATTATTTTTCATTCCTTCTTCTTTCTTCCTCAAACCTCCCACCCTTGGCCTCAATATCTTCTTTGGCCTTCAATTTTTTTTCATCTTCCTCTTTCACTAGCTCCTTATGTTCTTCTTCTTTTGTATTATTCTCAACTTCCTCTACCTCTGGTTTTTTCTTGTTTTCCTATTCAATTTATCTTTTCTCATCTTTTTCTTTTTCTTGGGGAAAAAATTGAAATTCTTCTACTTCTACTTTCTTCTTTTGCTCATCTTCTTCAAAAAAAAAATTTGTAGTGCTTCACTAGATTTTGCTAGATTCTTTGCTTCAACAAGTTTATTTTTCCTTTCTTCTTATTCTTTTGGTTTTCATAACCAGGGATAATTTTAAGGATGAAAATTTGTCTTAGAATGTAGAAACCTTGGTGAATCTTACTAGTCCTTAATATGCAAATTATAAAATGTTTGGCGATATTTTTGTAAACAAAATGTTCAAATTTCTAAGGATTTTATATATTTTCTATAAAATTTCGGCTATTTTTAAGGTAAAATAATTTTATTCTATAAATTTTGGGAAAATCACTTTTAGAAAAAATGGAAATCGACGAATCATTTTTTTTGGAAAAATCATAGAAAATTAGCCCATGGGCAATATATAGCCCCTGAAATTTCCCTTGGTCATAACCTAAATTGTACTACTTCATATGTCTATTCCCTTTTTTCCCTCTTCAACCTTATGTTTCTCATATAAATAAGGGAACTAAATGCCTACATATGAGAAATGACCATCCACCACATTAATTGGGTCATGCATATGAAAACTCTCTTCACCAAAATTGTAATTTGACATATTTTCTCTCTCCATCCTTGCTATACAGAGTTGATCAATATGCACATGTTGATGTAAAGTGGTTATTAAAAGCCTAACTTTGTTGGGAATACATATAAGCATTAAAACTATGGAGGAATATTTGGTATGCAATTTATCTAATAACTAATCTATTAGGTACATGGATTGGTAGAGTATGGGGAGCCTTGGTTGATCCATAAATTTTGATATAAGTGGATCTCTTGTCTCAGTACTAGTCACCAATCTATTGTAATACCTGTATGGACTCCTCTTAAAATCTTATACATGGTTTGAAAAGGAAATATTATATAAAGGAGTGAATAAATTATCACCTGTTTACATGTTTTGGTGCATGTATTTATGCTCCCAAAAAAACTAAAAGTTCACATGGATTAGAGGAAAATATAGAGTCTAATCCCATATCATCCAAAATAATGTGTTGGAGGAACACACAATATCCAAGAGATAATAAGACATGTAAAGATATGGTGGAAAATTGGATGCATGATATCTGACACTACAAATTCCCTTAATTAGTACAAAATATAATATGGCTACCCAATATATATATATTTTTTAATATTTCACAATAGTGTAAATGAGAGGAACCCATTCTTATTTCTAATGTGTAGATCCATTTTCTCCATACAATTTTCTTATCAATTTTACTTCATACATGTAAGGTTATTTGGATTTATTTGAATTTGGTAGTAGGATACAATCCTCAATTTATGGCTTTGAATGTTCTACCTTCTTGATACCATCCATTGATGATCTCATGATACTTTCTGTATGATAAAACCCTCTTACCCATTCATTATTCATATGCACTTCTACCAGGATAAATAGCACACATACAAATCACTCATCATGAAAGAAGCTATGCATCTTCCATGCTCATTTATTTAATCTTCTTTGCATCAAAACTTGTATGCTTTATGATCTATCAACTCATTTCAACATAGGGGACTACCATTAGCTTGGAACCAACATTATGAACATATGGTATTCAAATATTCTTGACCATATCATCTTGTTACTATTGTTCTTTAGTTAGATAAGATGAATATGGATGACCTACTTCATCATTAGCCAACCAAGAAAACTCTCCATAGTGATGGTAATTGTTAATACAAATTTGTTTTGAGGTATCAACATAAATAGGTTTTGTTTTTTTCTTCAGGTTGAGATTCTACCTTATTGGTCATTTTCTTTTGTTTCTTTGGATTTTTTTTTGTTTTTTTCTTCATTGCTTTCTTAGGATCAATGTACAAATGTATACAATCCACCAATGTTAGAAACATAAGACATTAGTAATGTTAGGTAAATCACTCAAATAAACATGAGATGCATCTAGTATAGGTCCAACGTCCTTGATCTAAGGATGGAATTGGAATGATAGTCAATTCTAAGTTAAGATAGAGCTCACCCAATTACTTTAAGAATAATCCTATTTGAAGGAATGATAGGCACATGGCCTAATCAAGACGATTAAGCCAATATGAGAAAAATGGTTACAAAAGGAAGTATGGAAACTAAAATAGGATCAGGCTCAATGTTTTTGAAGGTAAAGGATTTTTGAAGATATTTATATTATCCTTAATGATTAGGCAATACATTCAAAATGAAATAGGAAAAACTACAGGAGAATATCTTAGATACCATGCTACATGGCCTAAGCATTCTAACCATGATTCTTTTGAATATAATTCTTAGAACAAGGGATGAATTTGGATGAAGATTGAGATGCAAGACCAAAGGAAGAGGTCTCTAAGGACAAGGAAAAGCTTCTCATTCAAAAAACAAAATTGCATAGATTAGTATGTCTATGAATATGAGTCCTTTCAATATGAAATACCAAATGAAATGCAATTTTGAACAAACAAAAACTTAAAAAAAAATGCATTATAGGATGCACTTGATGGCTTTTAATTGATAAATGTGATAAAACATGAAGTAATTCATGCATGGATATTAAAATTAAGTAAGTTGTTTTGAAAATAAATAGGCCTACCTAACACTATGATGAAATTTTTTATGTCTTATTGGTGCTCTAGAAATTGTATGCAATTATTCTACATATTCAACTATTACTTAGGAGGGGATTCCAAGGCTCTATCAAAGTACTTGAGGTAGCAACTCTGCTTTGAATGTAATTTTCAAACAACAATTCCTTCGAATGTTTCTTTAAGTATATGAAGACAATGAATAAAAGGTTGATTTAAATTTGAAATCATGTGAAGGATGTGCGGTGATTTGAAACATTTTGAATTTTATTGCATTCAATTCAAAGAAATATCTAACATAAATGTGCCATTGACATCAAAATTCAAAAATATATGAAATTAAAGGGAAATTTTTGAATTCCTTAGATTCTTAGAAGGATTTACCAGACGTGAATTAGGAAAGATGTTCGAATGTTAAAAAAAATCCCTGATATTTCCCCCAGCTGGGGTACGTCACTGATTAAACAACACGATAATTTTTTTATACTAATTCTAAATGTGGAAATAATACACAGTTTGGAATTCTAACTCATTCAACTATCCATACTAATGAAAATGTAAATATAACTATTCTTACTATACAAAACAACAACTAAATGCATACAACATAATTCAACCAAACAATAGAGACATGAATGGATCTTTCTTCTCACAACAAGTAGCATTTAAACAACATAATTAAGAGTAATATGCACAACAAATATATCAACATTTAACAAAATTCAACACAACATATAAGAACAATTATCTTATAAAAGTATGCAACCCACTACATAGGATGGACGTTCCTCCCAAACATAGACTTGTTTTTTAAGTTATCAACAACAAGACACCCCATAGTTGGGGCTAATGTCCCCCTCTCAACAATCAATTCTCATAGTTGATTCTAGTCCACCAACTCTCTTCGCCTCAACCTGCACAACCTAAGGGATGGAATTCCACTTCACTACTCACAATCCCTCAGGACTCTCCACTCCCCTCTAGGATTCCAACACAGGTTGGACATGACTTCTACTTGTTGGGACCTCAAGAATTTCACAACTGTAACATGAATTCTCCCATCATCAAAACACATGCTTCCTTGGAGAATTTTGAATAAAATTTCATTCACAAGCCCGTGACCCCCTTATTCATGAAATTTTAGATCCAAAAAGCTTCCAAGCATGCCCACAACAACTACCTTAAAGATTTAACACTCAAAACTCCATTGTTGGCCAAAAAACTTCTTGTAAAAACAACTATGTGTGAAAACACATGAACGTGCAATTATGGTCTTTTACCCAAATGATTTCCTCTCTTTCTCTTTCTTTCTTGACTTTCACTCTTTCCCAAGTTGATTGTACTCAACCCTAATGCTCTTAATAACTATGGTATGTGACTCTCACACCCACCCTCTTACATGAATTCAATGATTGGACTCTAGAACACTCAAAAACTAATGGAAGGTTCATGATAAGGATAACTTATAAATAAAGTAAGACATGGGTTTTGGTTTAATAGACATGGGTAAACTCTCACCCCCATTGGAACCCTTCCCTCTCTTGTGGATACTTATCCCCCAAATCTTTGTCTATGTCCATATGTAGTTGTTGATACATTTTATTTGTTATATTACATTTACATCATTTACATATTACATCGCTTTGTCTCTCAGCCATACATTACATTTACAATATACATTGCTAATTTGGGGTTTGGAAATAGGGATGTTACATTCCCCTCCCCCTACAAACTGCACTATCCTCAGTGCACATAACCATATAGTTTACACGTTGACATATATAAAAAAAATTACATCAGAACACTTTATAATTCCACAACTTAATGACTCACACAAAAATTCCATCCAACAAGTCTCTTTTCCCATCAACCCCACATTGGTTGGACAAGAATCTCAAAGTTATGGCTCCAGTAACTCTAGCTTTGAAAATGGAGTCTTCATTCACTTATATAAAAATGTACATTCTAGTTTCTTCGAAAATTTCAAAAATTTGCGGGTATGCTTCCCACATGGCTTCCTTGTGCTCCAATGTAGTGTCTTTAGGACCATAATAGGTCCATTGTGTTGGAGAAATTTCTATTTTCATCACACTAGTTCAGTGGGAGTTAACTAACTAGTTCTATTTTAGACTTTATATTTTAGATCATCATTATTATTCTATTATGCATGCACGAATTCTGCTATTATGGATTTTTATGTCCTGTATATGATTGTATTCCACTCATTGATTGTATAATATTGATCATATTGATGATCATCTCATTGGAGTAGTGTGAATATATTTTCTCATTTTTCCATATTGAATCTCTCTTCCTTTATTGATAAGCTTTGTTTTTACTTTCTTTATCTAGATCTCCTGTACAGGTTTCGATGAAACATTGACATGGTATCAGAGCTATGATGCTTGGAGAAAGAAAGACAAGCCAAAGAATAAGAAAGTCGAAAGATCGCCTCCTAAAACTAATAAAAATATGTGGTCATACATTTCGGTAGCGATTTCTCCAAAAATAATAACTTTATGAGGAAATGCATTGCGTGTGAAGTAAATCGACCCATTCTGCAAGTGATTTTTCAACCGTTTGGAGAAATTATTCATAGTTTTCTTAGAAACGAAGCTAGAAGATCTCCTCCTGAAACTGATACGAATCAATGGTCGTACCTTTCTGCAGTGATTTCTCCCAAAATATTAAATTTTTGAGGAAATGACTAGAGTGATAAGTAAATCGACCCATTCTTCAAGTGGGCTTTCAATTGTTTGGCTATATTCCTCATAAGTTTCTCATAAATTAATTCAAAATATTGTCTCCTGAAACAGATACGATTTTTCACTTTAAATGCCCTTTCTACAGTGATTTCTTAGTTTTTCACTTGCAGATTGAAAGTAAATTTTTAGGGGTTATCAGAAACAGTGGAAGATATGGATAGGACACCTATTATATAGTCAAACTTGGTGGTAATACTCACACCATACAATTATTTTGATTGGAATCCTAAGGCAGAATTCCAACTCAGAAGGAAAGGACTATACAACTCGACTACGGGGACATAAACATAACCTACATTAGCAATTGAGAAGATGAGATGGGTGAAATGAAAGGATTAATCCACAATAATTCTTCTTGAGTTGATTTCAACTGATCTATGGTTTCAATTTTCCACATGCAAGACTCCAAATGAGATCTGGATGACCTTGGAAAGTTTGTTTGGAAAGCATGATCATATGAGAGGTCATATGCTTGAGGTAGAGTTGAATAATTTGGATCCTAAAAGTTTTGATAATACACAAGATTTCTTTACAAAGTTTAAATATTTGATATTGATCTTAGCAAATTTTGGTATTCATAAGTCTAAGCAAGTGGAGAAAATTATTCTAACAATCTTGTCCAAACTAGGACCATAATATGTTTTCTATGTTTCCACTTTCCATTCAGGAAGGTATCTCATGTGAACAAATTGGAAGATGACTACCATGGATCAATTCATTGATTATCTCACACATGAGCAGGAAAAAATCATTCAGATGGGCCTAATCAAGGATCCCAATTCACGTGCACTCACCATGCATGATAGAAAAGGATCATCCAAACAAAATAGGAAGGAGAAATAGAATGTGAAGGAGGGATATTCCAAACTCTTTAACAATTCTTTAGGTTCCAAAGGCTCTTCATATTGAAAGAAGAAGAAGAAGGGAAAGCAGTGCACTTAATGCAATAAATTGAATCATGAAGAATCCACATGCATGAAGAATAAGAACGATCTTATGACATAGACACTTCAATAGAACAAACTTGGAAAATTTATTCCAGAGGGAGTCAAGAAGGAGAAGGAATAAAATCATGCTACTAAGAAAGGTAATCATCATGCGCTTGTTGCAATTAATTCCTCATTTGATTCATGGATTATAGATTATGGTGCATCCCATTATATGGCAACGAAAGAGGAAGTTTTTTCTTCCTTGAGTCCATTCTCAAGACCCCCTATTCTCATGGAGGATGATACTCCAGTAGCAGTAGCGAGAGAGGGGAGAGTGGAACTCCATAATGGAATTTTTGAGAATTTTTTACATGTTACAAAGCTTTATATGAATCTACTCTCAGTTTATCATATCATTCAGAAAGGTAAAAAGGTTGAATTTACATCAAATTCAGTTTCAATAATTGACATGCATGACAATTCCATCATTTCAATTAGTGAGGTTGATCACAAGTCAAAGTTGTATAAATTCACTAATTTTTCTAATGATGAATCCTCTTTTCTTCTTACACATAAGGAGAGTAATTTGCATGCACCTCTAGTGCAACATGCATATACTCTTTTTTTTCCATCAGTTACATACATCAGAGATGATTCCATACAGTCCTATTTTGTACATGCAAATAAGTATTTAGTATAGCCAGATAAGAAGGCAACGTCGAAGCTTCAGCAGATGCCCAAGAGGGAACAATTCACACTTCAAGTAGCAGGTGTTCTTGTAGGGAATCCAGTGGATTCAAGGAGGACTCAATATCATCACGAGGATCCTTCTCATGCACCTTAATCTTTTGAACCTACAATGACCATGCATTGCTATATGGTTCAATATTTTGATCCGCATCTCCACAGTGAGGTTGTGGGAAATCCATTATGGAAAGCAACGATGTAGAAGGAGTAGGACTCACTCCTAAATAATCATACTTGGCATCTGGTTCCACTTCCACCAGAAATGAATATTTTCAGGTGCAGATGGGTCCACAAGATCAAGAGGTACAAGGCTAGACAGGTTTCCAAAGGACTTAATCAGATCCATAAATATTTCTACATGTTCACGAAGACTTTCAGTGAGCAGAAGTTTCAGACTTTGTGGGATCATCTTGCAGTCAAAAACACAGTTGTGTAGGAGCTTCCATTTTCTTCTTTTGATGCATTGTCTTTTAAGGGGGGGTTTTGTTCCCACGTGTTTTTCCTTCTTTCCTCATTTTTAGTCAGTGTTCATTAGTTGCATTGTACATGAGTACCTAATATGGCCTAGTAGTCGAGAATCATTTTTTACTCCATACTGATGTTCAGGGGAGTGTTGGAGAAATTTATTTTTATGACACACTAGTTCAGTGGGAGTTAACTAACTAGTTCTATTTTAGACTTTCTATTTTAGATCATCACTGTTATGCTATTTTGAATGCATGCATTTTTATATTATGGAATTTTATGTCCTATATATGAGTGTTTTCCACTCATTCATTATATCATATTAATCATAGTATTCATCATCTATGTATCAATCATCAACTCATCGGAGTGGTGTGAATTTTTCTTATTTTTCCATATTGAATCTCTCTTCCTTTCTTGATAATCTTTGTTTGTACTTGCTTTATCTATATCTCCTATGCAATGTTTGATGAAACATTGAAATGGTATCAGAGCTATGTTTCTTAGAGAAATCTAGAAAAAAAAAGAATAAGGAAGCCAAAAGATCGCCTCCTGAAACTGATACAAATCCATGGTCGTACATTTCAGTAGTGATTTCTCCCAAAATATTAACTTTTTGAGGAAACGGGCCATGTGGGAAGTAAATCAACCTATTCTTCAAGTCATTTTTGAGACATTTGGAGAAATTATTTATTGTTTTCTCAGAAAGGAAGCTCGAAGATTGCCTTTTGAAATTGATACAAATCTGTGGTCATATATTTCTGCAGTGATATCTCCCAAAATATTAATTTTTTGAGGAAATGACTTGCTGAAGAAGTAAATATCCCCATTTTGCAAGTGGGTTTTCAACCATTTGGAGAGATTCCACACCATTTTCTCATAAAGTAAGTCAAAATATTGTCTCCTGAAACTAATACATTTTTTCACTTAAAGTGCCCTTTCTGTAGTGATTTCTTAGTTTTTCACTTGCATATTGAGAGTAAATTTTTACGGGTTCTTAGAAATAATGGGAAAGATGGATATGACACCTATTATACATTCAAAATTGGTGGTAATCCTCACACAATAAAATTATTTTGATTGTAAGCCCAAGGAAGAATTCGAACTCAGAAGGAAAGGACTGTACAACTTGACGACGGGGATAGAAACAAAACCTACATCAACAATTAAGAAGATGATATGGGAAAACCTAAAGGATGAATCCAAGAGACTTCTTCTTGAATTGATTTCAACTGATCTATGGTTTCAAGTTGCTACATGCAAGACTCCAAACAAGATTTGTACAACCTTGGAAAGTCTATTTGGAAAGAAAGATCAAATGAGAGGTCATATGCTTGAGGTAGAGTTGAATACTTTGGATCCTAAATTTTTTTATAATATACATAATTTCTTTACTAGGTTTAAATCTTTGATATTGATCTTATCAACTTCTGGTATTGATAAGTCTAAACAAGTGGACCAACTTATTCTAACAATCTTGTCCAAGCTAGGACCAGAATATGCTATCTATGTTTCCAGTTTCCATTCATGAAGGTATTTCATGGGAACAAATCGAAATATGCCTACCATGGATCAATTCATTGATTCTCTCACACTTGAGAAGGAAAAATCGATTCATATGGGCCTAATCAAGGATCCCAAAGCACATGCACTCACCATGAATGATGGAAAATGATTGTCCAAACAGAACATGAAGGAGAAATAGAACAAGAAGGAGGGGTATTCCAAACTCTTTAATGATTCTTCAGGTTCCAAGGACTCTTTATATTCCAAGAAGAAGTAGAAGAGAAATCAATGCACTTACTGTAGTAAATTGAATCATGAAGAATCCACATACATGAAGAAATAAATTGATCTTATGGAACATGCACTTCAACACAACAAACTTGGAAACTTCATTCCATATGGAGTCAAGAAGCAGAAGGAATAAAATATTGCTTCTAAGAAAGATAATCATCATGCTCTTGTTGAAATTAATTCCTCATATGATTCATGTATTATAGATTATGGTGCATCCCATCATATGATAGAGAAAGAGAATTTTTTATCTTCTTTTAGTCCATGCTCAAGAACCACTATTCTCATGGGGGATGATACTCCCATAGCAATAGTAGGAGAGGGGAGAGTGGAACTCCATAATGGTAGTTTTGAGAATGTTTTACATGTTCCAAATATTTCTATGAATCTACTATCATTTTATTGGATCATTCAGAAAGGTAAAAATGTTGAATTTACATCAGATTCAATTTCAATAATTGACATGCATGACAATTCCATCATTGCAATTAGTGAGGTGGATGACAAGTCAAGGTTGTATAAATTCACTAAGTTTTTTGAAAATGACTCCTCTTTTATACCTATACATAAGGAGAGTACTTTTCATGCACCGTGTTGGCACAGGCATAGACCTAGTGTTCAACACTTTAACAACACACCAATAAAACCCTAACTACCAACCCTTTCGACAACACTCACGAAGAAGTTAAAGTCTCACCCGAGGTAGAGGCAGGGGTGGTTGCAGGACTCAAGTGTCTGCAACCTAGCTGGGACACAAATATGTGATTACACCACTCTAACAAAGCACTTAGCAGTTATCATTCATCAATATTTAACCCTTATTCACATCGCAGATCCAAACCCTAATTACAGAACAATGTAGTATTCAACCAGATCTAACACATCTAAGCACTTAACATATGGAAAGAGATCAGATATAGCATTCAATCACATCATTAAGCACTAAGATATCATACCATATTCATCTAAACATTCATTACTGCACTAAGCTTAAAGCATATGAATAATATAACAACCATAATGCACAAAGTAACCATAACACAAGATATACATGGTTCACCCCAACATGGAGCTACGTCCACCAACTCTTCTCTTCTTTATTATATTCTTTCAATCTTCTTACATGAATAGAGCCCAAAAACCCCACTCTGCATAGGACAAGATATCTACGCGCACCTCGCCAGATCCTCCTTCCCCAAGTTAGGTCACAACACAAAGCCTTCTTACACAGTCTGCACACAAGCTTCTTACAATCACTTGCACTTAGCTCTACAAGTCTTCACACATAGTATGCACAAAGCCTCTAGCTCCACACTAATCCAATTCTAACAGGTCTCTCTACTTACATCACCTAGATTTCTATTTATACATTACAAAATGGGCCTAAACATGGGTAAACCCATGGGATGAAATCCCATACCTATTACATAAACCCTAAACCCAAAAGTTCCCTAAAAAGGGGTCGAGATCCCACGATCTCCGTTTCTCCTAGTGCTCCATCTTCGACCATCCTGTTGAAGTCCCAAAAATAGTCAAACATGACCAAGGTTCTCCAAAAATTGGTCAAGGGCCAATAGGCCCCCAACACTCACCTGTGACTCATCTCGAGTCACTCTGCTCTGGGTAACTTTGCCTCAAATGCCTCGAGCTACTTTGACCTGCTTCTTCTCCAAGGCCTCCTACTCAGCGAACTCCTAAATAACGGCCTCGGTCACAGGTCCTTCCAAGCATTGTTGGACTGCAATGAGTGTTTGTTCTAGTTCTGCTCCTTGTCCTTTAATATCCTCCAAAATTAGGCAAGTTGCATCCTAGACTAGCTGGAGCTTCTGAGTCACTTTCATGACTTTTCTCTGTATGGCATGGACCTATTGCTGAGTTATGGATTGTTCTTGGGATCTTTTCATTTGCTTGATCGTTGACAAGGGATTCAACTGTGCTTATATTGTTGCTGCTTACTTATTTTCTTCCTAGAGATACACCTCCAATGTATTTAGTTCACAGTCCTTGGTATGGTGCTCATAATTCTGTGCATTTCGATTGCTAAGATGTTTACATTCCAAGGCTAATGCCTTGATTCTATGGACTGTGCTTCGGGTGGTTTCTTCTCGCTGGTATCACACTTTCTGCAGAGTTCTTGGTACTTCTTATAACTCCAATTTTGTTACTCTCTGTTGAAGTTACTGGATTTCTGCAGCAAGCTTCGCTACTTGACTCTCCACTGGGTATTCTTCTATCTGTTCTAAGCCTGTCACATAGTGAAGTTCTCTGTTGACTGCTTCTTTAACTCCAACCTGCTCCATGAGCAACTGTTCTTTCTCTTTCCAGAAATGTGCTTTATCCTCTTCGAACTTGATTTGGAGGTTGTTCTTCTCTTGTTTCGCAACTTGACGTTTCTCTATGAATTCCTCTTATGCTTACCTCAGGGCCACTGTGGCCTGTTCTTTTTATTCCTGCATGCGACGAAGGTGAACTTCGATTGCATCAACTATTCTGTGGATTTGGGCATGCTCATCTCCCAACTCTGTTTCTTCTATTGGTGGAGGCGCACTGGACACTGAACGGTTGGAGTGAAGGGATTGTTGTACCCCTCTCAGCTCTGATTCAATTATTTCATACATAGTTTCTTGTTTTGCTTCATTTCTCTGCAAAATATCTTCCAAGGCATATGATACAACTGCGATAATGAAGTCGAAGTCATCGACCATGAGCACAATATGCATCTTTGGCTTACTAGATTTGGACTTCTTCCGCGATTTAGGTTTCATTGAGGAAACATTTCTTTTCTTGGACACATCTACCTCTTCAAGGGTGTTCCTAGGCGGTTTTACTTCACCCTACTTCTTCTTGTCTTCTTCCCCTTCTTTTTCTGATTTGTCCACTTCGTCGTCTCCTCCTCCACTAGATGAATCTGATGCAGTCTCTTCTGATGTGTTGTGTATTTCCTGTACATCTTCCTTCTTTTTCTTCCTTCTACTACTGGGTGCATCATATTCTTCACGAGTAACCACTGGACTTCCAATGAGGTCAGGGTTGGAAAGTTCTGCATGGTTAACTGGAACTAGGAGTTCTTCAGGCCACTCCTTGGTGATTTCCTCCATGTCCTCCTTGGTGAGATTGTAATAGGACTGAATATCTTCTTTATGTTCGTCTCTGCGTGCAGTGATATATATAAAATGCCTATTTACACGAAACTTCACAAATGGTCTGAACCTGTCCAGGGAGTTCGACATCATGCAAGGGAAAGACTCAATAGCCCTCTTTAGCTGCAAGTAGTAGGTATGGAACACCGTGTTCGAATGCCATTGTTTCCTCATATCACTCGAATACCAGAGCATGGTGAACTTCACAACTAGTGGCTCTAATGACTCAATGTCAGGGAAGGTCACTCCTTCCAGCATATCCTAAGAAATGAACGTGATGAGGATCAATAGCCAGCTAAAATGGAACGCATAGCCCTATTCCTGAGGTTCACAAAAGTCCTGTTCTAATTGGTTGATGAGGTAACTCGCCCAGTTCATTTGTAATTCTTGTATGCATTTTCCTGCGAGGTCAAGAATGAACCCCATGACCTGTGTGGGTCTGTTCTTCCTTACTTGTTTACCAACGATCAACTGGCAGGCTAGGCGCACTACGCCATTCTGGATGGAGGCTACCTTGTAGTCTCACTTCCTCTTCTCGACATCACCATAGGTGTCTTTAATCTTCTACTTCATAGCCCAATTTGTAGCCTTCCTTGGATAAAATTCTTGTGGGTCTAGTCCCTGCATGCTTAATTCGGTGATCATATGGATCAACGCTAGATCAACAGTGATACGCTTGCTCAACCATAGATAACCATCGTGGAAGCATGACATCGGGAGCTTAACACATGCGTTAACCTCCTGATGTCTTCCAAAGTGTGGTATCTTCATCATGTTCAAGATAGTGGACCTCGTGATGTCCATAGTCCATAACTGGGGGATAATATTCGACTTCTTCGCCTTGTTCTTGGTCAAATATTTGTGAAGTGCGAGCATGCCATAGCTCTTGTGGTCTCCTAGGTTATAGTCATTGATATTCAAATTTAGAATCCTCTCCAACTACGGTCTGACTGTGCATATTCTGTTGAAAAGTCAACAAGAAACATGTGTCTAATTTAGTTTTCCCTTAATTAAATTAGACAATAAATATTAATCTATTTATCTCATTCATAACTAAGTGATTTGGAATTGTAACAGAATTATAAGTGTAGTTAAGTGATTTAAGCTTAGTTGTATTAGTGTGAGTTCAGTGAATTAATTATTCATTAATTCACAATCAGTTAAACTCGCATGCAACTAAAGACTTGCCACGATTAACTACATGCATGTCATTCCAATGGACACCAGTTGAGATAACAGGTGAAAGGGACAGTTGGCTATCAGTTGTGATTTGTTCACACATGCAGTGGATATGCTTATGAGCATGTGAAAATGATTCATTCGATTTAGTGTGAGAATTCGTATTGCAGAGTTTGTGCAGAGGAGGCAAGTTGTCTAGACACAGGAATTGGCGCATGCATTTGCTAATTTGTGTATGACAGTGTGAGACAATTGCATTGTACTGAGAGCTCTTGGATTAGAGCTTTGTATGAGATTGTTTCATGATTCATGATATACATAATATATGATAGTGGGGTTTTTAGCTTTACGCTTTCCCGGTAAAACTTATTGTGTTATGTGTTATTGATATTTCACTTTGTGCATTGTGGTTGAGATCGTGGTTTAAATTGCTTCCGCAAAAGTAATAGTAGAAGCGATTCTGTATTTAACAATAGCAGAACTTGTTAGATCAGGAGAATCACAAGAATACATTAATTTGTATCGAAATTTCTACATGGTATCAGAGCAACGAAGGCCACGGAGTGACGGAAGTGAGGTGTGAACATAGTTGCATTCTCGCAGGTCCCGTCTCTAGCAGGGTGCGAACACACAGTACTGAAATCTTCTAGTGTTTAAAAAAACAAAAATTCTCGCACCCTAGACAAAGGCAGGGTGCAAACATCTCAGAAAAGTTCGCAGTCTACAATGGAGCAGGGTGAGAACATCTCAAGAAAAGTTCGCAGGCTACAGTGGAGCAGGGTGTGAACCTCTCAGGCTACACACAGGCAGGGTGAGGGAAAAACAGGACATTCTCTCAGGCTACACAGAGGCAGGGTGAGGGAAAAACAGGACATTCCCTCAGGTGGACAGTATAGCAGGGTGAGGGAAAATCAGGACAGTTTGCAGGCTACTCATAGGCAGGGTGCGAACTCCCTTCAGGCTGCTCTCAGGAGGGGTGCGAACCTTCCAGGGAAAGGAGAAAGTGAAGGGGTTGAGTTTTTTGGTTGGATAACATTCAAATTTGCTAGATTTTCTTGGTGCGACACTTGATTCAAGATCAAAATGTATTTCAATGGCTTGAGGTTGGAGTTTGCACTTGAGGGAAGCTCTAACTACATTGCATGGAAGGAAAGGATGGAGGCAGTGCTCGAAGACAATGGCTTGAAGAGTTACATTGACGCAGATGTTGCTAAGCCGGATGCGACAGATACTGCAAATCTTGATGCATGGAAAAAGAAAGTAGCAAAGGCGAGGAGGATTCTGTTGGAGGGAGTACGAGACCACATTGTCTCAAATCTCCATGCGAAAACCACACCATATGAAATGTGGAAGGTTTTGAAGGATCTGTTCCAAAACAGTAGTGACCATAGGAAATTGGCGCTCAAAGATAAACTCAGGAAGATCAAGATGGAGAAAGGCGACACCATTCCAAAATATCTCACAAAGTTTATCCAATGTCGGGATGAGCTTGGAAGTGTGGGAATAACAGTCACTGCTGATGATTTGGTGAGCTTGGAACTCCTAGGGCTTCCCAAGATTTGGCACAGTTATCAAGACACTGTCAATGGAAGGGAAAAATTACCGGATTGGGAACGACTATGGTCGGATCTGGTGCAAGAGGAGTTCAGGCGGAATACCAGAGATGGATCTTCATCAAAGCATGATGATGAAGAGGATTGTGCTTTGACTGCAAAGGTAAGGAAAGGGAAATGGAAGAAATCCCAATCAAATTCTGAGTCTAAAGTCAAGAAGTTGGATTTGTCCAAAGTGAAGTGTTTTCACTGTCACGAACGTGGGCATCTCGCTACTAACTGTCCGCAGAAGAAGAAGAACAAGAAGGTTGCTGGAGCTGCAACTGGTGAGGCTCTTGTCTCACAATTTGAGCTTGACTTCGCTTTGATCGCATGCATGGCATCAAGTGCATCGGCATCAGTGTGGTATTTGGATAGTGGCGCTTCCTTCCACATGATGGGAGATAAAGAGTCTTTCAGTGACTTGGAGGAGAAAGATATCAGAATGCATATAGAGATGGGCGATGATGGAAAATACAGTGAAACTGGTATTGGTACCATTACCTTTCAGAGGGAGTCAGGTAACCCATTTAAATTGAAAAATGTTATGCATGTTCCAGGTTTGAAGAAAAACTTGGTCTCAGTCGCAATGTTGGAGGACATAGGCTATGATGTTGTTTTTAGCAGTGGAATAGCCTACCTGCGACATAAAGCAACAGGTCAAGTCAAGAAGATAGGGATTCGGGTTAAGAATCTCTACATGCTGCAGGTAGATGGCTGCGGTGCCATGATAGGCAAGGCAGAAATAGTGGTGAGCCGAGATGAGGGCGAATTATGGCATAGGATATTAGGCCATCTTCATCATGGAGCCTTGAAGATCATGCAGCAAATATCTACTGGACATCCAAGGGGAACACTTGCTCAGTCATATCAATGCAAGGGGTGCACCCTGGGGAAGTATGCAAAGTCCACCTTTCATGAAAAGGAGAACCGTGCTTCGGTGATCCTGGAGAGAATTCACACGGATGTGTGTGGGACATTCTCGGTTGCTTCAACAGCAAAACACAGGTATTATGTTATTTTTGTTG
>ML837982.1:11281-22738 GCA_009831015.1 Picea engelmannii | reverse complement strand
CATGATTCATGATATACATAATATATGATAGTGGGGTTTTTAGCTTTACGCTTTCCCGGTAAAACTTATTGTGTTATGTGTTATTGATATTTCACTTTGTGCATTGTGGTTGAGATCGTGGTTTAAATTTCTTCCGCAAAAGTAATAGTAGAAGCGATTCTGTATTTAACAATAGCAGAACTTGTTAGATCAGGAGAATCGCAAGAATACATTAATTTGTATCGAAATTTCTACATATTCCCTTTGGGAGGTACACAGTGATGACTGTGTAGTCGAAGTCCCTCGGGACACTGTCACGACTTACCACACCATCCAAGGGGGGATGTAGTTGGGAAGGATGGATAGGATTAGCTTCACATTTTCCAAGTCATCACGATGTTTTGTTCGTTTCTCGGTCGCAGCTTGTGATGGTTCATATCCATGGGTAGTCGACGAGGATGCTTGCACTCCTCTCGTCAATGAGGCTTGGATGCCTGCGAACATCACCTTCTCGGCCGTGAGGTCTATTAGGATCTCTTCGATGACTTTTTATGTTGTGCTAATTTTGTCTGACATGCACACTCGAGATCTTATATCTTAGGTCGATGAACAAACACTCAATGTAACAGAATGGATGGTGAGGTCTCAATGATCACTATGTGAAAGCAACTAGTTCTTTGTGGGCTCGGATAATCAAAATTGGAAAAAAATTTCTCGGTGCAACCCTCGGCGGGATAAATAGGAAACATCGTAACAAACTCTATCAACAGATAGGAACACCTCAATCAATGATATTCCATCCGTTATGGCGTAGTTCCAATGGTCCAGTGGTGAACGTTCTGGAAATAATTGTGTTTCTAGCCATCCTGGAGTGTCGTTCTAACGGTTGGGATGCATCCAATGGTCATATTGCTTCACCATGGAAAAATGATAATCTTCACTGTTCTAATATCCCGATGGAGTTCTAGTTCTGCATAAATTCTTTCTGCGAGGTCCTCTCTAGAATGTCCTATAAATTTTATAACTTTGCTTCTTATTGCTAATCTTTCTAGCCTTCTTTCCTGTAATTTGAGTTACTGGGTTCCTCTTCCCATTTTGATTCTTACCTTCTCTTGGCAAAGTAAATCTGCACTGTCTATGATCTTTCATAGGGTTCAAGGGTGATACTTCTTCTCTTTCTGGGGTAGGTTTTCTACTCTCATGTACAGACAGGTATTTCACATCTTCCTGTGTTCTTTCAACTTCGACGTCCAGATCTCTGGTCGTCAGTAGCCTCGACTGATCTTCTTATTATTTTAGTAAGTGAGCTATTCTCCTAGCCATGAAATCTCTTAGTTCTTGATTTTTCTGTTCTAGATCCTTCTTTTCTTGTTTCCTTCGTATTTGATCTTTCTCAATCCAGTTTTTTCCTAGAAAAATAGCAAATGGGTCGCTATTCTCAACAAACTTAACGATCTCAAATTATTCTTCTGTTGAAGTGCCATGACCACTAATATATGTCTAGGTAAGTTGTCCACATAGGGTTATAAACTTTCCTCTAAATAATCCTATTCCTTCTAATAAAGGAACCATAGCAAGCTTTCCCAAAATTTCCAAATTTCTTTCTGTCATGATATTCACCTATGTTTACTCATCTAGGACACAGTCTATGTCGAAGTCTCCTTTTCTTGTTTCTATGCACTCTTTCTCTTTTAAGATCTCTAATAAACTGGTGTCTTTGTGATCATTCAGGGTTTCTTTCATCTGCAATAATACAGTCTCTGATCCTTTTTGGGTTCTATCATATCATTAGTTTCTTGGCTTGTCTCATAGTTTTCTTGTCTCATATTCATCTTTTCAACTTTTACAATCATTCTAGGGAAATCCAAAACTTCATGTCCAGTAGACTTACAACAAAGACAAATAGAACCTCTACCAGGGAATTCCTTAGCAAGATGTCCCAGTCTTCTGCAACTACAACAAAGAGTTAGTCCTCTCTTTCTCTTGAATGATCCCCAACCTTTCTTGTACTGCACACTGGGGTCACAGTAACTAACCTGCAAAATATTATTTCTAGGATACTGCATCCATTTGTTAGTCCAAACATTCTTTCTATGTATAGGAATAACATATCTTTGATTATTTCTATCAAATATATTTATATCGAATCTTCTTTCTTCTAGTTGTACCCTAGTTTTCAGATTAGGACCAAATCTATTAAACATACCTAGATCCATTCTTCCGAAATAAAAAATTTCACTTATCTTACCTTTCTCAGAGCACAAAGCTTCAAGATCTTACCTCTTTTCTTGAGATCAAACTTCTCTTCTTAGCACAGATATTCACAAGTCAAGTAGAATACTACACACTAAAGTAGCATATATACACATAGAGCTTTCTCTTTTCATCAGTTCCCAACAATCACAGTTTCAGTCCCGAGAATGAAACGATTTGTTGGCATAGGGGCAGACCTATGGTTCAATGCTTCAACAATTTACCAAAAAAACCCTAACTATCGACCCTTTAGGAAACAACCGCGAAGCATATGAAGTCTCACCCGAGGTTGAGGTAGGGGTGGTTGTAGGACTCAAGTGTCTGCAACCTAGATGGGACACAAATCTGTCATTACACCACTCTAATGAAGAACTTAGCAGTTAGCATTCATCAATATTTAACCCTTATTCACATCATAGATCCAAAACCTAATTATAGAACAATGTCGTATTCAACCAAATCTAACACATCTAAGAACTTAGCATATGGAAAGAGATCAGATCTAGCATTCAATCACATCATTAAGAACTAAGCCATCATACCAGATTCATATAAACATTCATTACTGCACTAATCTTAAAGCATATGAACAATATAACAACCATAATGCACAAAGTAACCATAACACAAAATATACATGGTTCACCCTAGCGTGGGTCTACGTCCACAAAATATTTTCTTCTTTATTATCTTCTGTCAATCTTCTTACATGCATAGAGCCCCAAAACCCCACTCTACATAGGAAAAAAGATATGTGCACACCTCTCCATATTCTCCTTCCCTGAGTTAGGTCATAGCACAAATCCTTCTTTCACAGTCTACACATAAGCTTCTTACAATCACTTTCACTTAGCTCTGCAAGTCTTCACACATAGTATGCACAAAGCCTCTAGCTCTGCACTAAGTTGATTCTACCAGGTCTCTCTACTTACATCGCCTAGATTTATATTTATACATTAAAAAATGGGCCTAAACATGGGTAAACCCATGGGTCGACATCCCATACCCATTACATAAACCCTAAACCCAAAAGTTCCCTAAAAAGGGGTCGATATCTCACGATCTCCGCTTCACCTGATGCTCCTTCTTTGACCAGCCTGTCGAAGTCCCAAAAATGGTCAAACATGACCAAGGTTATCGAAAACCTAGTTGAGGGCCAACACACCTCCAGTGCAACATGCATATACTCTTGTGCTTCCATCAGTTACAAGCATCAAAGATGATTCCATACACTTAGATTCTGTACATGGAAATAAGAAGGTAGTACAACCAGATAATAAGCCATTATTGAAGATTCAACAAATTCTCAAGAGGGAACAATTCAAACATAAGGAAACAAGTGTTATTGTAGGGAATCCATTGGATTCTAGGAGGATTCAATCACATCATGAGGATCCTTCTCATGTACCTTCATCTTATGAAGTAGTGATGGCCATGGATTGGTATATGGTTCAATCTTCTGATCCACAACTCTATAGTGAGGCTATGGGAAATCCATTATGGTAGGTAGACATGCAGAAGTATTATGAATTACTCCTAAATAATTAGACTTGGCATCTGGTTCCACTTGTTAGAAAAGTGGGTGTGCTCGTTTAACCATATAAAATATAGAAATATTTTCACCCAACCATAGGCACAAATGCCACCCCCGAGCACCTTAACCTTGACAGAGAATAGTTCCAGTGGAAAATCAATAGCCAACCAAGGCTAATGCACCAAGCAAGGATAACCAATACTAATCAGAAAGTCCAAACCAGAAAGATTGAAATCATAGATCTGCAGTAACTACAGTTGCATCTACCCTCCATACTTGCGCACTAAATTTCTGTAGTGTGCACTATTGAATTTATGCAGTTGCGAGTTGTGTCTTGCAAATGAGCTTTGGCATCCTCTATTTATACTGCTCCTCCTTAGATGTATGGGATGAATTATCATTCTGGAGGCTAAAAATTTAATATTAAATGTTTCCTTTAGCCGAATTTTCTTCTAGGGTTATGTCCAATGCTTTAGGGTTTCTTCTTTGCTTCTTGGAATGTTCTAGTATTGTCAAAGGTTACAAGTGGAGGTTAATACCTCCCGTAGATACCATAATATCAACACTCCCTCCTATACAGGGAGGTATAAAATTCAATGGTATTGATAAAAAACAGACCATTCAACTGGTAGCATCATCATCACTATCCAACTGGATAGTCTCCCTTCTCTATAACAATCATATCATCTGATATCAATCTGCATAAACTATATCATGATACAAACTAAGTCATCTGGGCCATTCTTCCACTCACATATGTGATATATGGAAGAGAATATTCCCTCAGAAGGTAAAACATTAGACATGGGATATCTGGACTATTCTTCTTAAGCATATAAGAATAATTGTCCTTGATTTCTGATCTTGGACCATTCACCTAACTGGGTCATTCCTTCGGCACTAATCATAGTGAAACCTGGAGAGAATGAGTCTGCCCTAGGGAATGCATGTCCTTGATTGTTGAACCTATACCATTCACCTAACTGGACCACTCTTCTGGAACTAATCAGAGTGCAGCCTAGAGAGAATGAGTCTTCCCTGGGGAATGATTGTCCAGACAATTTCCTAAGGAAATGAATGTCCTGCAGCAACCTCCAAAACGAACCATTCTTCAAAACTGATCATAGTTGTGAACTTTGAAAGAATGACTTCCTGGTGAGGTGGACCATTATACTTGACCACTAATCATAGTGACTACCAAGAATAATTATTATACTATACCATTCCTCCACACTAGACACAAGGGGAATTGTTGTCTATGGTACATAAACAATATATCGAGCCATTTTCATTACGAAAATCACTGTCCGATATGGACCATTTTTCGAACTAGAAAATGTCTGTCCGTCAGAGATATCAAACCACTTTCTGATCTAGAAAGGAACTACCCATGAATCAATAACATATATTAGTGCTCCCTCCCAACTTGGGGATCCATAGCTTCCCTTTCAACTAAGGGAGTTATCCTCACGAACCCCATCTTGCCCCTTAAGTATGCAAACTTTATTTTGGAGAAAGGCTTTGTCAAAATGTCTGCTACCTGCTCATCTGTGGAGATATACTGGAGTTTCAATTCTCCTTCCTGGACTTTATCATGAATAAATTAGTACTTGATCTCAATATGTTTCGACCGGTCATGAAACACTGGGTGTTCGAATAGCCTTGTATAGCTTTGATTGTCACAATATATTACAGTCGAATGTGGTACATGATCAAATAATCCAGAAATTAGCTTCCTCAACCATACTTCTTCGGTACATGCCTCACATGTTGTGATATATTCTACTTCTATTGTGATGAGTGTGAGATACTTATGTTTCCTTCTGGCCCATTATATCATAGCAAATCCCAAGCTGAAACACATCCTTGAAGTACTTCTTCTATTTTCTGCACTCCCTGCCCAATCTGAATATGTGAATCCATGAATTTTTATATCATTGGATAAAGTATATATTAAACCATATTTTAACGTACCACGAATATATTTGAGAACATGATTTGAAGCTATCCAATGCTCATGTTTGGTTTCTACTTGGAACTGTCTTAAGATGTTTACAGTAAAGAAAATATATGGTCGAGTATTTACTAGATACATCAATGAACCAATCAATTGCCTATATAGGGACAAGTATACTGGATCAGAATATGAGTCTTTTTCTTTTCTTATATCTATGGTCATAGGAGTGGCCATGGACTTGAAATACATCATTCCAAATTTATGAATAATCTTTACTACATGCTTTCCTTGTCCAAGGAAGACTTCACCATGCTTTTTCCATACTTCTAGTCCTAAGTAACAATGCATGAGACCAAGATCTTTCATATCGAACTTAGAAGTTAGTTCCTTCTTACACTGGGTGATGAGAGACTCTGCACCAGTCAAGAATAAGTCATCGACATATAGTAGTATAATAGCAGGTGCATTTTTCACAACTTTGTAGTAGAGATTTGGATCTACATGACTCTTAGAGAAACCAAGTCTTATTAAGTAGTTGTCTATGTTGGCATACCAAGCTCTTGGAGCTTGTTTGAGTCCATACAAGGCTTTCTTTAATCTGCAAACATGAGTATCTCTGGAATGTACTTCAAAGCCTTGAGTTTGTTCAATGTATACTTCTTATTCAATTGCTCCATTGAGGAAAGTTGTCCTTACATCCATCTGATGTAGAGTCCATCCCATGGAGGCAAAAAGAGATATAATGGCTCTAATAGAAGTATATCTGGCAATAGGAGAAAAGGTTTCGTCATAATATTCTCCCTCCTTTTGAGAGAACCCTCTAGCTACGAACATTTCCTTGTATTTTTCCACACTTCAGTTTGCTACATGTTTGATCTTATAGACCCATTTTGAAGTTACCACTATTTTTTCTTTGGGTCTAGGAACGATTTCCCATACATCATTTTTCATGATAGACTAGTGTTCTTCTGTCATGGATTATTTCCATTGTTTCTTCTGAGCCACTTCTTCAAATGTGGTGGGTTGTTCATTTATAAGCTTTGTCATACATGCTACATAGCTAGAGAATATTTTGGGATTTTTTATTTCTCTGAAGGTGCCACTTGGGGATTTGAGTGTTTCTTCTTCTTGTAGAGTAGCTTCAAGTCAGGATGGATGTTTTCTAGTTTTGGGTACAATGGATGGTTCAATAGGTTCACATGGTTGCATCAGATGATCAAGTTGTTCTGGTTCTTCATTTTGACTTTCTGGAAGATGGGTGATTTCTTATTTAAGCTCTTCATATTCTTCTTCTTCTATGGATTCTTCTATAGATTTCTTGAAAGCCATATTCTCAATGAAGGTCACATCTCTGCTGACTTCAACTTTATGTTGTTCTGGGATATAGGTTATGTAGGATTTGTATGATTCACTGTATCCAAAAAATATTGCCTTCTTTCCTGAGGGTTCTATTTTCTTCCTTTTATCCTTGGGGATATGAATGTAAATAGGGAACCCAAAAATTTTTAAGTGTTCCACATTGGGTTTCTTTCCTGATAAGGCTTCTTCTAGAGTTATATCCTTCAATATGCAATGGGGACTTATGTTCTGAACATATGTTGTTGTCATGGCTTCTTCTCCCCATAAATACATGGACCAACCTTGATCATTCATTAGTGCCTTCACTGTTTCCTCAATGGATCTATTATTCCTTTATGCTACACCATTTTGTTGAGTATTCCTTGGATGTGTATTCTCCTCCATTATCTTGTGATGTTTCCTATTTTTGCTTTGAATTCTTGAAACTTGCTGAAAACTTCATCCTTTGTCTTTAGGAGATACAACCAAGTCTTTCTTGAGTAATTGTCTATAAAGATTACATAATAAAGGGAACCTCCTAGAGATTTCACTGGCATTGGAATGCAAACGTCTAAATGTATTATATCTAGGATTTCCTTAAATCTATTATTGCTGCTTGAGAATGGCTTCTTAACTTTTTTACCAAGAGCACATCCTCTGCAAATTCCTTCATGTGTATATTGTAGTTCCAGTATTCCTTCAACCATACTTTTAAGGAAAGGTAATGCTTCATAGTTAATATGAGCATACCTCATGTGCCAAAGTTAATTAGGATTGACTTCATAATGTATAAGAGCTTCATCATTACGTTCTAGTAGTCTGTATAGTCTTCCTTCATGATTTCCAATAACTCTATCATTCTTTATGCTTGAGTCTCTAGACCAAGATAGTACTTCACCATCTACAAAGTCTATTCTATTTCCTTTGTCTTCTAGGAGAGATATAGATATAAGATTCTTTTCTAAAACAGGTACATATAAGACGTTGCTCAAATGAACATTGTTACCTATTTTCAATTTGATGGAGGCTTGACCAATTCCTTCGACTGGATAGGTGTTCTTATCTCCAAGTTCTACCTTGTAGGATGTCTTCTTTTCATTTACACTAGAGAGTCTGATCTGGTCTCCTGTCATATGCCTGGAAGCTCCAATATCAATTATCCACATGTCATCTTCAAGAGTTCCACTAAGAGTTGAATAGTGTAGATGATTCATCTTTTCATTCATGATTTATGTTGACTGATAGTTGGTCAAACTTTGACTTTGACTGGTCAAGCATTGAATTTAACCTAAAATATACAGTTTGATATTTTTTCCTTCTGAGAGTGATGATAGGTGTGCTGGACTAAGGCATGATAGAATATCCTCTCCTTGAGTAAGGTGTTGGGCAAGAATTTTTTAGGGTTTTTCAACTGCACCTGCTAGTAACCCTAGCGGAAATGCTTCAGTGACTACACCTGCTAGAAACCCTAGCGGTAATTATTCAATGAGCCTAATAATATTATGGATTATATTTCTTCCAGTAGTTAGACTGAATGAAGGAGGTGTGGGCCCATAACCTGTTAGAACATTGGGTGTGCTCGTTTAACCATAGACAATATAGAAATATTATCACCCAACATAGGCACAAATGCCACCCCTGAGCACCTTAACCTTGACAAAGAATAATTCTAGTAGAAAATCAATATCCAACCAAGGATAATGAACCAAGAAAGGATAACCAAGACTAATAAAAAAGTCCAACCCATAAAGACCAAAATCATAGGTTTGTAGTAACTGCAGCTACAATTACCCTCCAGACTTGTGCACTAAATTTATCCAATGTGCACTACTGAATTTCTGTAGTTGTGAGCTATGTCTTGTAAATGAGCTCTGGAGTCATGTATTTATACTACTCCTCCTTACCTGTCTGGGCTGACCTCTGATTTTGGAGGCTAAAAACTCAATATTAAATGTTTCATTTGGCCGACTTGTCTTCTAGGGTTATCTCCAATGCTTTAGGGTTTCTTCTTTTCTTCTTGGAATGTTCTAGTCTCGTCAAAGGTTACAAGTGGAGGTTAATACCTCCTGTAACTACCATAATATCAACATCACTTCCACCATAAAGGAATATTTTCAGGTGCACATGTGTCCATAGGATCACGAGGTACAAGTATAGACAGGTTTCCAAAGGACTTCATCAGATCCATAAATATTTCTACATATACATGAATAATTTAAGTGAGCAGAAGTTCCATACTTTGCGGGATCATCTTGTAGTGAAGAACACAGTTGCGTAGAAGCTTCCATTTTCTTATTTTGATGCATTGTCTTTTGAGGTGGGGTTTTGTTCCCACATGGTTTTCCCTCTTTCCTCATTTTTATTCAGTGCTCATTAGTTGAATTTTGCATGAGTACCTAATATTCCCTACTATCCGAGACTCTTTTTTTACTCCATAGTGATGTTCAAGGGGGTGTTGGAGAAATTTCTATTTTTGACACACTAGTTCAGTGGGAGTTAACTCACTTGATCTATTTTAGACTTTCTATTTTAGATCATCACTATTATGCTATTATGCATGTATGCATTCTGCTATTATAGAATGTTATTTCCTATATATGAGTGTATTCCACTCATTTATTGTATCATATTGATCATATTGATCATCATCTATATATCAATCCTCAACTCATTGGAGTAGTGTGAATATATTTTCTCATTTTTCCATATTGAATCTCTCTTCCTTTCTTGATAAGATTTATTTTTACTTTCTTTAGCTAGATATCCTATGTAGGTTTTGATGAAACATGGACATAGTATCAGAGCTACATTTCTTGGAGAAATCTAGACAAGCCAAAGAATAAAGAGTTCTAAAGAACACCTACTGAAACTGATACAAATCTGTGGTCGTACCTTTCGGTAGTTCTTTCTCCCTAAATGTTAACTTTATGAGGAAACGACCCATGGGGGAAGTAAATCGATCCATTCTGCAAGTGTTTTTTCAACCATTTGGTGAAATTCTTCACCGTTTTCTCAGAAAGGAAGCTGGAAGATCGCCTCCTGAAACTGATATGAATATTTGGTTGTACCTTTTTGTAGTGATTTCTGCCAAAATATTAAATTTTTGAGGAACCAACTTGCAATAGAAGAAAATTGGCACATTATTCAAGTGGGTTTTCAACTGTTTGGCGATATTATTCACCATTTTCTCATAAAGTAAGTCGAAATATCGTCTTCGTAAACTGAAATGAATTTTCACTTAAAGTTCCCTTTCTATAGTGATTTCTTAGTTTTTCACTTGCAGATTGAGAGTAAATTTTTATGGGTTCTCAGAAATAGTGGGAGATATGGATAGGACACCTATTATACATTCAAACTTGGTGGTAATCCTCACACCATACAATTATTTTGATTGAAAGACCAAGGAAGAATTCGAACTCATAAGGAAAGGACTGTACAACTTGACGATGGGGACAGAAACAAAACCTACATCAATAATTGAGAAGATGATATGGGAGAACTGAAAGGATGAATCCATAAGAATTCTTCTTGAATCGATTTCAACGGATATATGGTTTCAAGTTGTTGCATGCAAGACTCCAAATGAGATCTCGACCACCTTGGAAAGTATGTTTGGAAAGAAGGATTAAATGAGAGGTCATATGCTTGAGGTAGAGTTGAATACTTTGGATCCTGAAAGTTTTGATAATATACACAATTTCTTTACTAAGTTTAAATCATTGATATTGAGCTTAGAAACTTGTGGTATTGATAAGTCTAAACAAGTGGACCAACTTATTCTAACAATCTTGGCCAAGCTAGGACCACAATATGTTATCTATGTTTCCACTTTCCATTCAGGAAGGTATCTCACAGGAACAAATTGGAAGATTCCTACCATCGATAATTTCATTGATTATCTCACACATGAGTAGGAAAAGCTCATTCAGATGGGCCTAATCAAGGATCCCAAAGCACATGCACTCACCATGCATGATGTAAAAGGATCATCCAACAAGAACGGGAAGGAGAAACAAAATGAGAAGGAGGGATATTCCAAACCCTTTAATGATTCTTCAGGTTCCAAAGACTCTTCAGATTACAAGAAGAAGAAGAAGGGAAACTTACTGCACTAAACCAAATCATGAAGAATCCACATGCATGAAGAAAAAAATATATCTTATGGAACATGAAATTCAACAGAACAACCTTGGACACTTCATTCCATAGGGTTTCATGAAGCAAAATAAAGAATATCTTGCTCCTAAGAAAGGTAATCATCATGCTCTTGTTGCAATTAATTCCTCATCTGATTCATGGATTA
Organism: Picea engelmannii; assembly: GCA_009831015.1. NCBI lineage: Eukaryota > Viridiplantae > Streptophyta > Pinopsida > Pinales > Pinaceae > Picea > Picea engelmannii. The sequence goes on along the minus strand of ML837982.1, from coordinate 11,374 downwards.
TAGATTTTGGTGCATCCCATCATATGGTAGTGAAAGAGGAAGTTTAATCTTCTTTGAGTCCATGCTCAACACCCCCTATTCTCATGGGGGATG
>ML837981.1:57973-80998 GCA_009831015.1 Picea engelmannii | reverse complement strand
ACAAATTAGGTCAAAAAGGCCGACATGGCCAGTTTACATGTAATATCCAGTTTATACATAAAAATGACAAATTAAACCCTAAATCAAGCAGAAAAGGTGACGTCATGCCCTTTTAGGGTGACGTTAGGCCTCTTTGGTGAAACGTTGGCCTCCAGGAGAAAAACGTTAGGCCTCCCAAGGCCTCAAGATCAAGCCACATGTGCCACTTGGCACACAACTGCCTCCAAAGTGTCCATCAAACACTGGGTGATGTCAAGGGTCACAAAGGTGACGTCATGGGCCTTTCAAGACCAATATCATAGTAGGAGGGAAAGACCCCCCTGGGTCCAGGCCTGCCAGGCTGTCTCTGGTGGAACGTCCTCCTCTCTCTATGGTGCAAGCCTCTGACATGTGTTTGCCGTTGGCTGGGGTCTCAACATCCTTCTGGTGCGCTTTTATCCCTTTGGAGGTTCGAACTAATCATCTCCCCATGTGTACTTGTCCATCGGGTGTGGTCCTGCAACAAGAAGTACGCCCTCCATGGGCTCATAAGTCACAGGGATCATAGCAATGTCAATCACGTCTAATAATCAAGTTATCTAAACATGTGCATAAAACCCCCCTTTCCCAGACAAGTGCTCAAAGACGTTATGCTATTCTACAAGCCAGGTTTGGAGAGGGTGTCAGGAGGTCCTACTGGGCTAATTCTCATTGGACGTGGGATGTTTCTAGGTGAAGGCAAATCCAGGTCATGTAAGTGGATGAGGTGGTGTAGGGATGTTTGAGCAATGGGTGCAGTGATGACAGGGAAATGTATGGCTTACCTGTGGGCGCCTCTGAAGAGGGTGAGTTGCACCTTGTCATGGATGAAAATGTTTCCAAGCCCATTCAATGCCTTTTACTTTTTTATCTTATTGCTTTTTCTTTCAAGAGACTAGTTAGAGGACACTGCCCTGGCGTGGTGACCAGTGGTGACAATGTTACCCAGAAGCATTTCACGGAGATGAGAAGGTTGGCTCATGATGAGACACCCTTTCTCTTGGCTATGCCACCAATAGCCACTACCCTGGCATGGTGACCAGCTGAATGGTAGTGTCATACCGTACATGCCCATGGACCTAATAGGCTGGCTTGTAATGAGACCCCCTATCCTCCAACTAGGTCTTGATTTTATTATTTTATGGGTCCCTCTATTTCTTGCTGAGAAGAGCTTTATTGCTTTCTCGGGGATCCCTAGGCGAAGCCTCTGAAGGTTTTGTTCTTTTGGCTTTTATCTTTTTCCAGCTACTTTTACCCTCTGGGCCTTTAGCCCCTTCTTCCCACAAGGTAAGGTGCAACCCTTTGCTAGCTTGGCAAACCCAATTCCCAAACCAATGTAGGGGATGGATGAGAGGGAAAAAAGATGAAAAGTGATAAGTATGGTGGGAATGGACGATGACCTCTCATGAACCCACCGAGTGGCAAATCAAATCTTAAGGGAACCAACTTGCTAGGGCATCCTGTCATTCCCCCCAGGTGTGGACAAGTGGAAAAGCATAAGGTCCAAGCACACGTCAGAAGTAAAAAGAATTAAATGCACATATTCAAATGTTTTGAGAATCAGAGTGACACATACCATGATACTCAGACTCATTACCTCATGGAGCAAGACCCACTGTTGCTGAAGGACCAGGCCGATGGGATGGATGCTGCTGTTGCTGACAAGGTGGAGGTGCTGAAGAAGAAAGATGGGCCCTCCAGGGCCAGGCTCAAGTCAATATGGCTCTCGGTACTCCATGTTTGGTCCCTGTGGGCCTTGAGACATAATCTCCTTAGTTATCCCTAGGCTAGTGGATAACAACAAGTATGGTCGGGAATGGTGCGGTAACCCCTCAAGGAACCCCCAATTGCACCCCTTCCCCAAAACTTGGCCAGTTACTAGGAAATTGATGACACTCACCAAGGTGAAACAGGGTCAAAAGCTTAATGTCCAAGCAAGCGTTCTATAATCAAAAGCAACTTAAATACAACATGTTTAAATGCCTCAAATATTAGGGTGATTACCTGCCATAATACCTGACTTGTACTATATGGAGCAAGACCCATGTGTCGTCCAGAAACTAGCTGGTGTGGTGGATGCGCTGACAATGGATCCAAACTGGTGGTGATAGAGCGGGCTTCCATATGTGCAAGTGAACACTGCTAGTCACATGGTCTCTCGACACTCCATATCTGCAACCTGAGGGCCTCAAGACATCATCTCCTTAGTTATCCCACAAAATGGGGATAACACTACCATCCACCATGTGACTTCCAAAGTCTTTTTTATTCAATCTTGAAAGAGTGTTACAATAGTACAATACAATAGCATAGGTTCTTTCCTCAAGCTCTAACTAGCTTAAGCCATGTGCGAGTGCTTGAATATATAGGAAGAGGGGAAGAGAGCCCAAGAGAGGAGGGTGTACCACTTGGAGAAGGAGGGCGCACCACATTTGAGGGAAAGAGGGTCTAAGTGTTGATACAAGGCTGCCACCTCTCCCCATTTCCCATTAGATGACAAGTGTGAGAGGAAGGAGGAAGGAGAGGCTGCCACCTCTTGAGAGGTGGGCAACCCTCTCTAAGCATGCGCCACCTTTCCTCAAGAGGGGTGCACCTCCTTATTGAGATCTTCTCTCTTAGCTATAACTCAAACTTGAACTCACTCTAAACTCACTCTTAGGTGCCAACAAGGCCTAGTGAACTCATAGAAAGGGTGACTTAACTCAAAACATGTCCCAAACATGTTTCCCAAATAATAGCTTTGCTGATTTTTCTGATTTTTTATGTCTTTTATTGACTTTTGTGAGCAAAATTACTTTTTAAGTGATTAAAATCACTAATTTTATTCACAAAAGTGGGTGCTTAGATAAAGTGGTTATTCTAAGTCCAAAAATGAATACCCCCAAGGCATATAATGCCTCCTAATGCCGCTTTTTTAACATATGACTAAAATACAATTAAAATATCCTGTTTTACGAGAATTTTTTTATTGAGTCAAAACTTTAAAAAACCTATGGGGGACTTGGTGCAATTTCCATGTGACTCAAAATTGATGACCTAGCATGATAATATAAACATTTAGACACTAGACTTAGATTTTCCAAGCTAAGGCCTAACCATGAATACACACTCCAACTTTGGTGGTAGTGAGTGAAAAAACTTAGAAATTATAACTTGCCTAAAAAGAATTCCAGGCAAGAAATAATTAACAAGTGAAAAAAAACACTCCAGAGTATATACTCATGATCAAGTCTTAGGAGGCCAAGCCTTTTACAAAATCATCATGCTAATCTCATCTTATTACAATGCCCCCTCAGGGGATGGAAATGCGAAAAGATGGTCATATTTGATCGGCTGGACTTCTAAACTCTGATTTTGAACATGTGAATGTTCAATCTTTGGCAGCTCAACTGCACGTCCATCCTAGTGCAACTTGGTGGATAATAGGGCCCATTCATCCTAAAGCATAAAACGTAAGATAAAACATGACAAACCCTAAAGTATTTCTCATATTCTCATTTCATTCACATGGGAGCCATCTCACACTTTTGAAGCTAACATTTGTTGAAGCTATCTCATGTTGTGTGTATTTTGAGTTGCCATCTGTTGTTGGAGTAGACGATTTTGTATGGAATCAGCCATCAAGGGTCTGCCAATGCGATTCAGAGGCTAAACAATCTAACTACAACAAACAATTTGGTGTTTTGGAGGGCAGCTTTGTAGGTTTCGTTTTGTTTATTATAGTTTTTATTGGTTGAATAAAGGATTTTCAAAGTGATTGAAGTTTGCATCTTGGGCAACAAAGGCTATTGTTTTTGTTTTGCATATTCTCTTCCTTGCATTTTGTCCAAATCATCAAGGTATCATGTTGTAAAATTGCAACTTGTAAGTTGTTTAAAGTTTTGAACCTTGGGCATATCAATTGACAATATGGCATATTATGAAATTTTGATTTTGTAATTGGACTATGTACTTGGCACTTGCTTATTTCTAGAAGTTGATATCTATGTAGAGAACTAGTTCTATTTCATCATTAATGTCTTTTATGAATTCTAAATGCTTTTTAGATTTTAAAAATATATAATATATAAATTATATTTTATTGCTCTCCCCAAATCATCGTCCCTTGAAAAATTTGGGGGTGTGCTCCAGTTGCTCTGAACACCCCTTGCCTCACCCCCCTTGTTCCCACATTTCGGAAACTTGTGCAACATAGTTTTTTGCAGTGCCCATTAATCATGGGTCACATGGCATACACTATTTTGGAAATACTGCTTATAGTAACTTACAATTATCCTTTGTCTAAGTGGCTTCACTATGAGGTGTGTTTCTACATTGTCAAAATTCACCCAAGATGTACAACATTCTTTTAGTTGTAAGTGAAAAATAGTTATGACCATTTAAAGCTAAGAGCTTTAAACCCCAACAAGTTTTGTATTTCTTTAGAAATGGTAGTTTTGGAGTTGTTAACACAAATTTTTACCCTCCAATTTCGAGCTGATATATGTGTAAAAAACAGCAGTAAAAACTTAGCTAATCAAACGAGTAGGGCCCCAATTGTCACTGACCAAACCCCTCTCCATTTGGGCTAGTGCTTGCTAGCCTCTGGGGGGAATCCCTAGGCACAATGAAGTGCCTTGTTGCTGTCTTTAAGTCTTATTTCTGTGTATAAAGCCTACAAAACAACAAGCTGTTCATCTTGGACAGCGTGTAAAAGCAGTCCAAAACAATGAGGAAAAACAATCTTCTACGCTTGGAGAGAACCTGCAGATTTAGCACAATGATAATAGAGTGGAAAGAAGAAGAAAACTATTCAAAAAGATCAAAATTAATCATAATGAACAGTTTAGAAAATGACATATCAGATCACAAATTTACCATAATACCGACAAGAAAGAGGTTTGAAGACAAACACGCACTTCTTTATTGATGAAGCTTACAAGAGGACTGTTTGCACCACACTTGCCAAGCCTACAACCATTACAATGACTACTTTGCTCAAAGAGGAGCCACTTAGACTAGAGAGAGAGAGAGAGAATAATGGGAGAGACACTATGATGCTACTGCAATGATCCGACCAATAACCCTAGACAATCATCCAATATATAGCTAGTGAGGGCACACATCCCAAGGGAAGAAGAGAGGATGCATGAGAGGCCATGAATAGGAACTAGGCGCATGATGTAAGCATGTGGAAAGAAAAAAACAAAGTGTGAGTTAGAGTGGGAGAGAGATAGGTAAAGAGTGTGAGTTCAAATGGACTAAATGTGCATGGAGAGAGGAGAATGAGTGCGCCCTATAAGTTAGGGAAGCATGAAAGGGAGTAGATGGCGAGTTAGTTGTGCGCATGGGTGCATGAGAGGGATAAAAATAAATGCAAGTTGAAGTAACTGAGACATGCTGGGAGTTAACTAAAGAATGTGTCCACATGCATGAGAGGAGAGAGGGCACATTTAGGGAAAGAGAAAAGTGGATGTGTGAGTGAGAAAAGCGCCCAAGTTAACTGGAGAATGAGAGGTAGGCGAAAGCCAAAAATAACCGCCAACACATGACTTGATGTTCAGTTGACTCAAGTGTGAGGAGGACTATATGGCTAAACCCATGCGACCCCCCTCTCCAATCATTAATTAATTATCACATGCTCGAATATTAGGAATATGCACCCTATGCTTAGGTGGATGCCACATCATTTCGTAGAGTTGCCACATGTCTACCTCTGAGGGTGCCACTTGGTATTGCATGAGTGATGACTAGACTTGCTAAATATAGAAACTTCTAAAAATGGAATCTTGCTCCTAAATTTTAGGAAATTGTCCACATCATCTAGGATAACTGGGAGGCCACCGCCACATGTCACTGTCTAAAAATAGACACTGCTAAAAATAGAAAGTCGTTCGAATACTCTTGACTTTATACTCATTGATCTCGTCTTTTCGCAAGGGATCCAAATATGTGATTAGAACTGACATGCGAGCCCTGATGCTCAACCTGCTAAAAATAGTAAATTGGCCCACATCATCTTGAAAAAGATCCAAAAGACTCTGAATGTCTCAAGGATCAACAATATATGCTCGAAATATGAATTTGGGGCTTGGAGCAAAACCTGCTAAAAATAGAAAGTTCTCGCATGTCACCTGGAAAAGTGCCATCGGGCCTAGAATCATGCAAGGACTCACCCTGTATGCTCAAAACTACTCCAAACTGTCAAGAGACCCACTCAAACCATGTCTCCTAAAAAATAGCAACACCTGCTGTATGTATGTTGAATTTAAAGAAGCTGCAAGAGCCATTCTCTAGGAGGATTGCAAAGACCCTAGCCGAGATCTAGGGCCCCCAGTGCACTCCTGGGGTTCTTGGTCTGGGACCAAACAGTTAGTGCCATGGCAAAAGACCCTTGTTAGGGCCCCCAGTATATAATTGGGGTTCTTGGTTTGGGACCAAGTAGTAAAGACCCCTGAGAGGGCCCCCAGTATATGACTGGGGTTCTTGGTCTGGGACCAAGCAGTTAAAGTCCCTAGATATGTCTAGGGCCCCTGAAAATGTTCCAGGGTACCCATGCCTGGGGCATGGGTTGATTCTTGGTCTTGTACCTTGGTGGATAAGACCCCATAAATGTTCTGGGGCAACCTGATCCTTGATCAGGTGTGAGTTGGTGTATGACCCTCTTTGAAGGTGGGCATGACCACATGAGGGATGTATCCCATATGCAATGATGATAAAATTAAAAGGTCACTTTGAGAATGAATGGRCAAGTATTGCYAYCAAGTCACCCTTCCTAAAMCCCCCCKTCACCCTTGCTTATGTTTATTTGGGGTTTTTGTTTTTKCTTTAGGGGTTAATGAGAAAATATAAATTAAATGTTTTAATTATAACATGTTTAATTAATATTTATATTAATTAAACATGTTATTTTTAATTGTTATTTTAATTAATATTTCTATTAACCTAACCTAGCCTAAAAAGTATTTATAGAGACCTACCCTCTATCTTTATTACACACTCATATGTTCTCTTCTAAAGTGGGCGGATCTCCTCTTTGAAGCTGTGACCCATTTGCAACAGTTGCTGAGGTTTCCGGTGGTGGTTCGGATTGCTGTCTACTTCTCTTTTGGGGATGATCCAAGGGTTATAGCAGATCTGCCTTATGGTGTGGTTACCTGTGACTGAAGCTGCCGTCACCTCTCTCTAGCACAGATCTGTTCCTTTCTTTGTGCCGTGGTCTCTCTAGTGCAGATCTGGTCCTACAGTGGGCCGTAGCTTCTCAAACACAGAGCTGACCCCTGCTGTGGCCTCTCAAGCTCAGAACTGCCCCTTCTCATTGAGCTGCGGCCCCTCTAAGCTGCTTGTAACCTCTGTCCTGTGTGAGGGTTTGGATCCTTGGTTCTTTTCAGTGTGTGTGAGGGTTTGATCACAGAATTTCTGTGTAATGCTCAAGTGTTATTCTCTTCCTTGGTGGCAAGCAAATCTATTCATCTCTTGGCAAGAGATCTAACCTATATGGTAGATCTATGAACCTGAAATTTTTTCTGAGCATAACTACCATTGGCATTACATCTCTTATGTTTGGCATGCACTCTTTCAGAGGTAAGACTACAAGGTAAGTAACCCTTTTTCAGTTTACTCTCAATCAGATCTGTTCTTTGTTTATGAAGATATTTAAATATTTTAGTCTGCTCATTAATTAGATCTTCTTCAGATCTGAAGATTGATTTTAGTTTTGATAGATCTGTATCAGCTTTGTAGATTAGATTTGGATTCAGATCTATATCTTTACTATTCATTAGTTCAGATCAGAAAGAATAATTGTTGTTTAATCTAGATCTACTTCTATGATCTTGCCTCAGTTAAATCTAAGTTTCAGTTAGATCTAAGTTTTAGTTAGATCTATGATCTTCTATAATCTTGTTTCGGTTCTATGATCTGCTAGCTTAGATCTGAGTGGTTATACACACTCAGAAATTATTTACAAACTCAAATTCAAATTGTTGTTCAGAATTTTAAGCAGTATTGTATTTGTTTACTGTTTTGAGGATGAAACTTAGTTGTTATTCTAACTGAAAATTTAAAAGACATTTCTGTTCTGCATTACTTCTCTAAATCTAACAATGTAGACATGTCTCTCAAAACGCATGGAAACCAAGTCAACTCTAACTCTGAACCAAACAACCATGTACCGATCATATACTTGTCTCTCGTGGGAACCAACCTATGCTAACCATAAGTGCTAAACTCTGGGAGAATCTCCGAATGCTAGCCAAAATAGTGCATGCTGGCTCTTAACCCTCAAGATTTTCAAGGGTGAAAATCTAGGGGTTAACAGGAGTACAAAGCAATTGTGTGTAAATTTTTAGAAGACCTCATATTTGTGGAACGTGGAAAAATATACCCAAATTTGTGCTCTTTTCTAGAGTAAAATATTCAATAATATTGTTGTTAGAGGTTGCTCTAGAGGTCCCTTTTTAAGTATTGGTGCAGGTCCACTTATTGTAACTACTATAGGTATGCTTGGCTTCAAGGACTATCATATGGTTGCCTGAATTGCTTAACAATTTATTGAATAACGATATCTTTTTCAAGTGACATCTCCATGTGGAAAACGGACATTTTGTTTAAATGGAAATTTGATGATCCAACATAATGGATACACCAATTATAGTTAAAAGTGCATATAATTGGCTCTAAAAGTACACAAACTGACCCGATGTTTGCAAATTTGTCTTAAAATGATTTATAAGATTATTCATTTACTTGAAATATCTAAACTATGACCATCTTACTTGGGCATCAGGATGATTCTCCTCCTTCGGTCCTTTTCATGTTGAATGTTTTACACCTAATTTCCTGACTTCATAGCTTTAGTCCATCAGGTTTGGAATCTTTCTCCCTAGCTGCAAAGGGATATAAGATGGTTGATTTTATGGGTTGTGGCTTTTTGTCATATGGTCAAGTTCATGCGAGGATGGGGATAACTGATTGCTTGGAAGCAGAGGTGAGAGTTGAAGGAGGCTTGAAAACAACTTGAAGAGGTTCAAGTATTCTTGGAGGAGGATATTCACAATACCTCTCTCCAAGAGGAAGCAGTGTAGTGGGAGATGGTTGTACGAAGAGAGTAGTATACTGCTATGGGTTCTAGGGTTTGTGCATGCCTCAAAATGTCAAAAACAGAATTTAGTGCCTACATCCCCTTCAAAACAGGAGATAAAGGGTGCTTCTCTCTTCTACATCAGAAGCATCCTTTGTCTCCTGTTTTGAGTGCTAGATGGACATCTTTTGACCCAGAGGTTAGGTGGATTAATCAATTGCATAGTGTTTGGTCACTTTGACTCATTTATAATCTCTGAGTTTTTGCTTGGCTAGTTGTTTATCAAGGGTTGCCTTCCAAAGCCTGCCTTGCCAAAAGTGGGTTGATGGGCAGTCTTTGCCTCTGTTGCAGTGGCCAGAGACCTTGAAGTACATTCTATGGGAGTGCAAGTTCGCTAGAACTTGCTGGAAATATGTTCAAGATGGGCATTTATCTCTGTTTCAGGGCCAACCTCATTGGTGCATAGTGTTGTTTGGTGATTCAAGATCCTTGGTTCTTCATCCTTCCATGGGCATTTGGCATTGTCTTTGTATTACTGCTTTATTTACCACTTGGAAGTTAAGGTGCAAGTATGTGTTTTCTGATGATGTCAGTTGAATCCAATCTTTTTGTTACTGTTGGCGAGAATAGGTATGTTTGCAATTGTCCGCCAAAGGCTAACTTCTGATTAAGGATGCCAAAGAGTTAAATGCAATAGCTTATTCTGAATTTATTGCAGCTTTAGTAGTTACAAGGAAGAGGATATAAGGTTCCATTATACGTACCCTTCCACTTTTATTTTCAGTTTTCTTGTAAACATTCTCTTGTTAATATAAGACATATTTTTCAAAAAAAGAGTCCATTCAGTAAAAAAGAAATTAGAAATTTGATGTTGCTTATTTTACCAATAATATAGTCATGAATACACTTGACTTGTAGTTTTCCTTGTTATATTCATTGTCAGAAATGGTAATTAAAGTAGCCTATGCTCCACACTTTTGATTTATGCTCCATGCTTTCTATAATTTTAAACCTTTACTAATTCTTATTTTTAACGAAAAATCAGTCACATGTCATTAGAAAATGCATGTCCAATCTTAATTCGAGAATGTTAGCATGCTTATTTGTCACAATTTTGGTTTATTTTACCTCTGTCTTAATGATGACTCTTAAGAATGCTTAATACTTGTTTTGAACTATATTTAGTCAACAAATTGAAGCTACATTGCTTATAACATAATAACATATTATTTGTTTGATGAAATAGTAACTGGGAATAACATATTATTTGTTTGATGAAATAGGTAATTGGGCAATTTAATCTTGGCTTCATAATAGCAAAAATTGATGAAGATCTTTTTATCATTGATCAGGTTTGTTATCACCTTCATTTATCTTACACATTTGCATGACAGATTGTTTTTGTGGAAGGCTTGAAAAGGTTCTTTATTTCTCTAAAATTACAACATGGTTAGTGCTTTCTCATTGCTATAGAGCTGCATTATAGAATGGAAGTTAGATTCTAGAGAGGTTTGTGGTCACTATGATATCATAATTAACACACCCATTATGATTTTATCCCCTTTATCTTCCTTAGTGAAGAGATTTTAATAAATAAGCATTCTTTTTATAATTCTTTCATGCCTCTATGTTCCATGTCAAGGAGTTGCTTGGTGACCTTATTTATTTAAAACTATGCTTAATAGACTTCATGCTATTTGTATTGTATCACAGCATGCATCAGACGAGAAATACAATTTTGAGCGTCTTTCTCAGACAACTATTCTGAATCGACAGCCTCTGATTCGGTGATGTTTCATACTTATGTTTTATTATTATTCTATGCACTTGAATTTATTTTATGTTGTTTATTCTCTCAATGTCTTTGGATTGATCTTGAATTTGAGAATTTGTAGTATCAACTAGATAAAAAGGTAATAACGACAAATCAGTGGATGCTTATTGAGAATAATTGTGCATTTATATTTAGGGGAATACTAAATCTTTTATACATTGTGTTGATTTACATACATTTTGTTGAGAGATTGGAGTTTACTTGTTTTTTCAACTAGAAATGATAATGAAGAAATTCCCCATCAATATCATATGACTAGTTAGGTAAGATAGGATTTGGCTTGTGGCCACTTGTAATATTCTATAAGTGTTGTATAACAATTGAAAATTGCCATGGTTTTATTATTCCCTTTACTGATGTTCATTTGATTGTCATAAAGTGGTAGAGTGGGATGTGAAAGTGGCAATTTTGATTCTAACAAAGAGGGGAATTCTAATCTACCTTTGCATCTCATACGGGAAGGGAAAAAATATATTATGTTGTTAAGAAATATGTCATTGAAAGAATGTGCAAAAGGGGAATAATTTCAAAAACCAAGAACTTGACCATTTGTTCATGAAGGTCAAAAGGTTCTGTTACCTCATAGACCTGTGCTCAAAGATATTCAAAGTCCCAAAACGAAGTGCAACCCTAGAGGTACTTAGGAAGGTTGCCAATTGTCACCACAACAACTCTTCTTCTCACTTTAGGTCATCTCTTCTTTGACACAAAGGGGAAAACCCTAAAACAGGTGTTTATGATATTCTTAGAATTTAAGGGATGGTGGATTGCCAAGATCAGTGCTTATCCAATGGGTGATGGAATTAGGATCAACAATCAAGAGGGTTAGAACTTTTATGAAAGAAGGCATAGCTAGAATGTTGTAAATATGCTCTAACCAACCACATGGTGTTACTCCTCATATAGCATGAGGTATTTGATCCAGTTGAAGACCATGCTAGGCAGGTTGCACTTGGAGTGTTATGGCTTTGAGCCATGTCTTGTTACTCGATGCATAGATATCAGTGACTTTTAATTGGCATTTTCTATACATTGGATGGGTAGATGCATGATTTTTTGATGGAGCATGATGGTTATTGAGGGACATTATTGTTTGTGCACACCCTGTCCTTGACACTTTCCTTATGACAATTTATTTGTTGACCACCTTGGTGGGTGTTGAGGTGTCTTGAGGAGAGTTGTCCTTTTGCACACTTCTTTGCCAATTGTTGCTTCCCCCTAGAGCACATTGCCACGAGGAGATTACATTTTGTGGTTTATTAGGGGAGTGCCTCGGTTAAATAATGTTTATTATCTTCATTATTGGCTTATTCATCATGGTTCATGGTTATCTTGGTTGAGCGCTCCATTCATGCACTCATTTCTAGCATGATCTAGCCTCCGGTGGCTACGGTGTTATATTTCTCATGGCACATTTATGCTTGGTAGTGGAACACCCTGTATGGTATGGACAACTTGGTCTTTATTTAATATCTTTCAAGGCATTGACTTCTAGATGAGATGGAGCACTTTCCTTGATTGGCATCTTTTCACATATTTGGAGGCACGGGGACCTTGTTTGCACACTTTTCTAGGTCTATCCATATGTGCACCCATGGTTTCGAGAGTTGGTAATGGTATTTGCACATTGTTTCACATGTTTAGCCATGGTTTTGGGAGCCACTTTGCCCTTGCATTAGAGGTCGTGCTAACTGCATGGCACTTTCTCCTAGGATGAGTTGTTTATGATATTTTTTAGAAGAGTTAAGGTGTTGGTACATGTGCATTTAACCACTTTGGCACATATGTTGAGGTTGTTCCACTTCTTGAGGTTGGTCAAAACATCTATATAGACGTTGGGAACAGATTCCTATCTTATCGTCTTGTAAGCCAAGTTATTGACTCCTTGGAGAGAGTGCATTGCTTCTCTTGCACTATTTTTTGCATCTATTGGTTGATCTAGGGTTTTGAGCCCTCATTATAGTGGAGTGCTCTCTTATTTTTAGTATTGTGGCACATGTATTGAGGCAGGGGTGGTCACATTTACATATTCCTCTCCAACCCTAACCATTTTTGCTATATTTGGTATGGTTTATCACTATCTTAGTGGAGCGTTCCCACTTTGAAGAATATTTTAATATATTTTGGAGGCTTCTTTGAGGGAAAATTTTGGAGATCCATCTATGTGGTCCTATGAGGGTTTTTACATGGTCAATGTAACACACCTGACCCAATTCCGAACTTAGGCTGGTGGGATGTTGATTTTCCTTGCTTTCTCTTTCTAGGCATGCTATCAGACTCATCAGTTGTGTAGGTGAGGACTTCTCCTATCACAATTTGATCCATAACGACTGTTATTAACTCTCAGAGAAATTTCTCCACTTAGTTCTCTAAAGTCTCTAGATAGCTATGTGCCCTAGATCGAACGTTCAGGTTTGTCTTTTTCCTTAGATTGGATGGTCAGGTTAGTTTTTTCCTCCTCGGTGTGTCTCTCGCCAAATCCAATGGTTGATAGCTTGCACGCATAGTTCGAGAGATCTATGGTCTTCGGACCTCCGTCATCGGACATCTACCCTGATCTACTTCTCATCACCTCCGATGACCCTACTCCGACGTACTAACATCAAAATCCAATGGTCCAATTCTTTTGTCTGGTCGTTCTCTAATAGATAGACAGTCTCAATCAACTCGGGGCTTTCCTTTGCGAGCTTCAAACACAACCTCGTCTAACCACTCTGAAAGCGGCATCCTCTGACCAACGGTGCAGATCTTTCCAACAAGCCAAATCGATGGTTGCAAGTCACTCTGAATGGACATAGGTTCTCTTCAGGGAAAATAGTCCGACTCAGGGACTTAGTCTTTTTTGAGAGTCTACAAGACCTTACCAGTGTTGAAATATTGTAACTTCGAAGAATATTCTAATTATATTTGAGTTATTATCTTATAGATCAAATCCCCTTTTGTGGATTGATCATGTCGGGTCTTGTATAAGACCAAATCCCCTTTTGTGGATTGGTCAAACAATATTTATATGGTGGTATTTGTAAAGTCGGCCCCTAGAGTTTATAAAGTGGTTTTAACCACTCTTGGAAGAAGTCGACCCTACTAAGTGAAGAGACATAACCCTAACACCTCCTAACTAGTATTTATAAGTGAGGATGACGCCTCATTTGTTCACTCACTCACTCACACTTCGAGTGCGCATCTTTTGAAAGAAGTTGCAGTTGCAAGAAGGAGAAGAGAGGCACATGCTCAGTCCTAGTTTATTTTTGGTGGTTTGGTCTTAGTCTTGGCATTGTATTGGCAATCTATTATTGAGGAAGTTTTTGCTGGGTTTTCTCGCCCATGAGGGTATCCCAGGATAAAATGCTGTGTACCTTGTGATTGTGTTTCTTTCAGTGATCCTCCTTATGTTGTTGTTTTGGAAATGCATTGAATGCTCTAGTAAATTGAAAATAACCTAATGACAGCATTAAATTTAATATGGTATCAGAGCTTGATTGAATAGAGCACCTTTCACCGGGTATCTAAAATGTCACTGTTGCCGTACAAGGAAATTAGGGATTTTTATTGGAGAGGAATTTATGACCAAAAACCATCTAGGGAAGTGCGCCCTACCCTAGCCCATCATTTGTCAGCTTGAGTGCACTTTTTCAGTTGCCAGAGCCTCCGGAAAGTCAAACCCTAGTTTTGACTGATACTAGAAAACTAGAAAACCAGGAAACCAGAACGAATACCAGAAGTACCTGTCTAGATTTGCGTAGGTCAAGTTTCAAGGGGTAAAACTTGGAATTTTTTGAAACAGACAACTCCAGCTTACTTGCCTCAACCTAGCGCATCTAGTCCCTGGATCAGAATTCCGAAATCTGAAGTTTGAGAAATTAGGGTTTCCTCATAAAACCCTAAGTTGCAGTTGCAGTGCCAGTTCCCTTGTGCCAATGCCTTCATGCCAGTTGCAACACCAATTCCCTTGTGCCAGTTCCTTCATGCTAGTTGCAACACCAGTTGCAGTGAAAGTTTTTGTGAAGTGTTAGGACTAATTTTTGTTGTTCTAGTATGCCTTACCCTAGCAAATATCCAACTAACCTTAAGTTACAAGTTGAAGCACCTTTGAAGTCTTAAAGGTTCATTATTGCTTGTCGCTGTTGTCGGATGGTGCCACTACCTGCCGATACTGTCAAAGGTATGTACTTACATATGTTCAAACTGTATCATTATTCTAAAGGGTATTTGTAGGAGAAATGATCTTTTGTCTAAACAAACAAATTGTAGATTTAGAGGGATCTCAGATCCAACACATTCAGAGGAACCATGCACCCCAGGGTTGATTATCTTGATATGCATCTATTGGTTATGACATTATTTTGATCTTATGAACATCTAGGTTGTATGTTGAAGTTATGACCCTCTTGCTAACCATTGGTCAAAATTAAAGTCAAGGTATTAGATTGATTAAAGTTGAGATTATAGAGTTTATTTCCTAACTCAGATTTCTGTCAAGATGACATATTGTCTTAGTACAGAAGACAGGTTGAGGAAAGCACTTGTCATCTTGAGTGAAGGAGACTTGGAAGAAAAACAACACACTCATTCTTAAGGACACGACTCCAGGTTCTAGGTTTGATTGATTAAATTAATAAGATTCAAATTTACAGATATCAAGTTTGATAACTGCTAAACACTATAGTTGTGATAACAATCTTTGAAAAGTTTTATACTTGGTAACATGTGAGCATTATTGAGATAAATGCTTATTGTAATCATTTACCAGATATAACTAACATCTCATTTCTTATTGTATTTCTTACTTTTGACCCTTGTTTCAGGTTGGTCACAAGTGATAGCTCTAAAGGAGCTACTGTGACGATTGTTCTTGCTATTGTTTTATTATTATTATAAAGAGTATTCTTGTCTATTGTTTCTCCCTTGTTGATCTTGTTCCGGGCAGGTCACAGGTGATAACCCTGAGGAAGCTATAGTGACGGTTGCAGGAGGCAACATATTAGATGAGAAATGGAGCAGCCTATCCAAGTTGTATACATGACCGTATACATCCATGTACCAAAGAAGATGAAGAAGAAGCTACTTTTGCTAAAAACAAAATACCTAATATGGAGATAGATCATGAGGAGTTGAAGGCTCCAAAGATGACCGAACATTAGAATAGAACTCACAATAGACTTGGTCAATGGATAATGAAGCCACCTTGATAGGAAGCATAATTCGTTTGAAGCCTGACTCATCTTTTCATATTAAGACTTGGTATTCAACACCAAGTATATCCTGCAGAGAATATGAAGTTTTTGTAGACTCAGAAGAAATCAAGACTCAGAGTAAGCCTGATCTAAAAAAGGATCAGATGAGAAAAATAAACATCTTCCAGGACTGGCAGATAGATGCCATGAGTTGAGAAGACTAGATCGTAGCTTCAGAGACCTCTAGGAGACATGAAATCTCTTGAGAAGATTCCTTTGTTTCAGTGACAGAGAAGGAAGCCAGTTAGAAGGATTGAGATATGGATTTTTCCTTGAGACTAGAAAGGAAGTCAGTGGTGACTTCCAAGATTGATCTAACAGATCAAGTATGTTGCAGATAACAGTATAAAGATGTACAAACCTGATTTGTGTCCATAGGATTCTCTCGGCAAGAGGGAGAATACTATGACGAGACACTTGCTCCAGTAATCGAAGAAATAGTTCCAGTATTCGTAAAGACAACCAGGACAATGATGATTTTGATACAGTATGAGATTCAGGGGGAGCAATCCCTGTATTTGAGAATGAGTTATCTCCATGAAAGAAGAAAGGCTACCTTCAGTATCAGTTATTGAGCCACTCTCAGATGAAACTGTTGCCATAGAGGAGCTACTCTCAGAGTTCAACGACTATAGTGAGAATAGAGCAAGTGATTCTAAGCTTCAGAAATAGCAGGTGCAGGTGTAGAGTCCTGGTTCCAGAAGGAACAGTTGTAGAGAGAGTAGAGGACATACTCTCAGGCAGTGAGACAAATAGTGCTTTGCAGAAAGCACATAGAGCTAGCACATGATTGTGCAGATTAAGTTGCAACTGAGCAAGTGTACAAGGTTGGTACAATGTGACGTGAAAATTTGGTTTGAAGTTGAATATTGAAAGACTCATGTCTGCATGTTGAAGAAAGCTCTGTACGGGTTGAAGCAAGCTCCTAGAGCTTGGTATGGCAGAATTGATAGTTTCCTGACGAGCTTGGGATTTACCAAGAGTAAAGCTAATCCTAACCTTTACTTCAAGATTATGAATGATGAGCCAGTTATATTACTACTATATGTGGATGATTTATTCCTGACTGGAGAAGAAAAGCTCATCACAGACTGCAAGTAGAAGTTCGCTGCAGAGTTCGAGATGTAAGGCCTAGGCTCGATGCATTATTTATTAGGTCTTGAAGTTTGGCAGAGCCCAGAGAAGATCTTCCTTAACCAAGGGAAGTATGCAGTTGAAATACTGAAGAGATTTGACATGTTGGAATGTAAATCCATGAACACACCCATGGAAACAAAGTTGAAGATCCCGGTTGATACTTCGTCAGAATTGGTTGATGCTACTCTATATAGACAGATTATTGGCTGGTTGATGTATCTAACGAATACCAGGCCATATATATGCTTTGCTGTGAACACCTTGAGTCAGTATCTGTTAGAGCCCAGACGTGTTCACCTTGTAGCTGCAAAGCATGTGATGAGATACCTTAAGGGTACACTGGATTATGGTCTCTGTTATACTGGAGATCATGACTTCAGACTGTATGGTTATACTGATTCAGATTGGGCTAGAATTGCTTTTGATAGAACGAGCACTTCCGGATGTTGTTTCAGTCTGGGGTCAGCCATGACTTCATGGCAAAGCAAGAAGCAATCTAGTATCGCACTCAACACGGTAGAAGCATAATACATTGCAACATGTTTCGCCAGTTTTGAAGCCATATGGCTTCAGAAGTTGTTGACAGGTCTATTTGATCTGGAGATGGAAGCCACCGTGATTCTATGTGATAACCAGAGTTGCATAAAGATGACAGAGAACCCTGTGTTCCATGATAAGTCTAAGCACATAGAGATCCTGTATCAGTACATTCGTGATATGGTGCAGAGGAGAGCAGTAAAGCTCCAATATGTTGGCACAGATGAGCAGGTTGCAGATGTGTTGACCAAGCCTCTATCTTGTGTGAAGTTTGAGTACTTCCGAGACAAGCTTGGTATTGTCAGAAAGGACCTCCCTCGAAAGGGGGAGTGATGATGATGATACTATGGTATCCTGACCAACAATGGGTAGCTCCATTAGGATTTTATATCCTAGGGGATTGATCATCCCTGGATAGATCCTGAAGGTTCGATAAGGACGGTCTGTCAGAGTACCTCTGCATGTATATGCCAGCTGTGGTCAATAGTGGTAGCTCCATTAGGATTTTATATCCTAGGGAATCTTTTGATTCCTGGGCAGATCCCGAAGGTCCGGTAAGGACTGTCTGTCAKAGTACCACGTGGTAGCTTGTTAGGATTTTATATCCTAGGGAATCTTATGATTCCTGGGMAGATCCCGAASGTCCGGTAAGGATGGTCTGTTAGAGTACCACAAAATGTTGYTGTTGCACCTGCCTCATTCTGTTGCCATATGTTGATGATGTTGTCTCATCCTCGTGCCGATGATATTGTCTCAGCCTCGTGGTGATGATGTTGTTGTCTCATCCTCGTGCCGATGATATTGTCTCAGCCTCGTGGTGATGATGTTGTTGTCTCATCCTCGTGCCGATGATATTGTCTCAGCCTCGTGGTGATGATGTTGTTTCAACCTCGTGATGTTGATGATGTTGTTGTATCAGCCTCATACTGTTGATGATGGTTTACCAGCCTCGGGTTGGTAATATTGTTGCTTTAGTGTTATGCTAATTGATGTTGATGTTTCAGCTTCATGCTATTGATGATGATGCTATTCCAAGACAAACAACTTGTTGTTTTGTAGGTTTTACAAGCATCAATCAGACTTAAAGACAGCAACAAGGCACTTCAGTGTGCCTAGGGACTCCCCCCAGAGGCTAGCAAGCATTAGCCCAGACATAGAGGGGTTTGGTCAGTGACAATTGGGGCCTTAATCCTTTAATTAGCTAAGTTTTTGCCGCTGTCCTAACACATATATCAGCTCAGAATTGGAGGGTACAAATTTGTGCTAACAGGCCTTAAACTTCAAACCTTGAGAGATAAATTTTGCTAGAGAGCAAGCACTTTTGGACCCTAGCAAATTCCTTTCCTTCCTTAGATTCTTAAAGTAATAACAACAAGCTTCTAGGACCAAACTCCCAAAGTGCTAGCACTTTAGGGCTTTAGGAGTATGCCTTAGACTAGGTTTCCTTGACAAATTAATGGATGGAACAATCTTATGAGAGGAGGAAGCACCTTATGTTCCTTTCTTAGGGTTTATATAAACAATGTATCTTCAATATGAACAAGCAAAATTTACCATAAACATCTAATACAATGAAATGAAATTGCAGATTTCACTTACGTCACTAAGATTTACCAAGCATAAACCCTAATTTGCAGAAAACTCCACCAAGTATGAGCCAAGAAACACCAAAACTTGCCCTCCAAGAGATAGTGCACTTAGTAAAAGGGCCAATATTGCCACTAGGGTGAAAATTTTAGATCTATTCCTCTTGTGTGAGGAGGAGTTGTGATAAAAATGAAATGTCAAGAGGCTTATTTATATGGAGCCTCTTGACCTAATTTGTCGACACAAAATTACAAGAGGGCTGACCTCCTCAATCATCCTTTAATTTTACAATATTTAATTTATTTTGCACAAAATAAAACCCTAAAGGGTGACGTTGGCTCCCAAAATGGAATGTTGAGGTGGAGAAGTGCAACACTAAGCCTCCAAAGGCCATCCATCATGCAACACGTGCCCACCATCATGTAAAACCCTCCTCCATCAAACCATCAAGCCCTAAGCGACGTCATGGGCTAGTAGGGTGACGTCCAAGCCTCGAAAGGCTAACGTCTAGGTGGAAATAGGTAGGAGCTCGTCTCCTAGCCATGCCAGAGTGCCTCCAAAGGCAACGACCTCCTTCAATGGGCAAATGGTGGTCACAAACCTGCTCCAGTCGTGGCGTCTAGCACCCATCCTCGGGCTCCAAAGCCCTCATGAAGGTTCGAACACAGTCATCTCCTCATGAATACTTGTCCATTGGGCGAGGTCCTGCAAAGACAAACATGTGCGCCCTCCAAGGGTCCACAAGTCACAAGAATCATGCCAAGTAAGCCACATCTAATAATGGAAGCAACCAAACATGTGCATCAAACCCCCCGTTTTCAAACTAAACAAATGCTCAAAAACCTTATACAATTTATCAAATTTAGGTGTGGGAGGGATGTCAAGGCATCCTATTGGGTCAGTAAATCCCCAAGTCAAAGGTGTTTACCAAGGGAAACCTATCTACGTCATGTGTGAGTATGAGGCAGAGTGGGGTAAGACTTCTAGGTATGGGGTTTCATGACATACAAGGGCTCATATTGTCTCATTTATGGGTTCCTTTGTTGAGGGCTAGCCACATCCTTTTACTCTTTTTGTTTTTAAAGCATATTTTTCCAAGCCCTTTATTGGCCATTTATTTTTCATGTGTTTCCAAGTTGAAGATAATAAGGGGCACTAAAAAGGATATGCATAGCCCACATATGCTCTACCTTGGTTTGCATACTTTTCCAAGTTGGAGACAATAAGGGGCATTGAAAAGGAAATGCATAGCCCACAAACGCTCCACCTTGGAAAGTTTAAGCAATTCATTAATTATTTATTTTATGGGTCCCCTACTTTTATTTTTTGAGCAACGTTTCATTGCTCTCGGGATCCCAAGGTGAGCCTTTAATGCCCACAAATGCTCTACCTTGGAAAGCAACATTAATTAATTAGTTATTTATTTTATGGGTCCCTAAATTTTTTAGAGAGGCGTTTCGTTGCTCTCGGGATGCCAGGACGAGCTTTTATTGCATGATGTTTTTGCTAGGGTACCTCCAAGCCTAATGGCCCCTTCTTCCCATGAAATGAGGTACATGCCCTTCTTGGGTCAATAACCCCGAAAATCCAAAAGATGAGGAGATGTAATGGAAGAAGTATGGAAAGTGATAAGTATGATCGGGAATTCTACGATGACTCTTCAAGGAAACCCCCCAGTAGCACCCTATTCCCAAGGGTGACCAACTTACTAGGATGTGATGACACCCACCAAGGTCAAATAAGGAAAAGGGTATAATTTCCAAGCAAACGTTTTGTAATCAAGAAAGGATTCTTTGCAACAAATTCAAATGCTTCAATTATTAAAGTGACATTTACCATGAAACCGAGCTTATTACCTCATGAAGAAGATCTATTGTCCTTTGGGGCCAGGCCAGTGAGATGGATGTTGCTCTGCTACTGGTGATGACTGATGGCGCGAGTCGAGATAGAAGGGGCCATGCGGGGCTATGCAAATCAATCTGGCTCTCGCTACTTCATGTATGCTACCTGTGGGCCTCGAGACACGATCTCCTTAGTTACCCCTAGCCTGGGGGGGTAACAATGACTTCACATAAAGAAGTTGTGCCAAAGTACCCTGCAAGAAGCTCTTCACATGGCATTGCTCACCAAATCCTTGAACCCAAAAGATATTATAGGAGGAGGGTGAACAAATTAAAACCTGTTAGAATATAATGGATGTGCTCGTTTTACCATTGACAATATCTCTATTGTCACCCAACCATAGGCCGAAGCCACCCTCCGAGCACCTTAACCTTGATAGAGAATCACTCCGGAAGCAAACCCTAGGCTAGATAGACAAACAAAGGGTAGTGCACCTTTCCCTAAGGATAGCGCACCAACAAGAGCTGATCAGATGTTCCAAACCCTAGCCAAGAGATAGTTCAAGCCAAACGTGATCTGCTAGCTGCAGCAGTTGCAATGGTAGCTCTCCTCAAACCTGTGCACAAGACTGGGCATTGCAGTGCACACAAGTTGCTGCTCTGCAATTCTGAGACTGCCTGCCAGAATGAGAACTGGCCTCTTGTATTTATACTAATTCTGGCTAAGTGCCTGGGCCGACTTCTCATTCTGGGTATCTGTCTGTTCAGTATATATTATTATTTCTGGCCGACTTCTTCTCTTGGAGGCTAATAACCTAATATAAATTATCTGCTTGAGCCGACAAGTCTTCTGGGGTTATTAGCCAACTCATTAGGGTTTCTTTTTGCTTCCCGGAGTATTCTATCCTCGTCAGGTTTACACGTGGAGGTAAATACCTTCCGCAACTACCATAATATTAACACTCCCTCCTAGCTAGGGAGGTATTACAAGTAATGGTCTTGAGCACAAAAACATACCATTCACCCGGTAGCATCAACAGAGTTGTATAGACTAGATCATGAGCACCATCATCATCATCAGTGTCATCAGTTGCATCATCTCTGGAAACCATACTCTATCTGAGTAATCAGACATGATGCTCACTCCACAGAGTGATACAAGAGCCATTCTTCTAATCTAGAAGAGTAAATGTTCTGAACCATTTTTCGTCTGGGAAATCTCTGTCCTTTGATTATCCATCTAACTGATGATCATTTCCAATACTGCTGATAGTCTTCAAGGCAATCGAAACAAAATAGAACACAACTGTGTCTATCCATAGTAGTACATAACTACAATCCAGTGGTACACTACCACACCAAGTAGCACACAAGTACTTGATCAACAACGTATAGTCACGTACAGTCTTCATAACAATCATCTGATATCAACCTGCACAAAAACAGTGTTATGATATAAACTGAATCATCTGGGCCAATCTTTCATTCACATCTGTGAGATCTGAAAGAATATCTGCCCTCAGAGTAGAACAATGAGATATCTGAACTATTCTTCTCAATCAAGGAAGAATAACTGTCTTGTCTTCTGAACCTGGACCATTCCCCACCCTGGGCCATTCTTCCTACACTAATTAAAGTGCACCCTGGAGAGAATGTATAAACCCTAAGGAATGCCTGTCCCTGATTGCTGAGCCTGGACCATTCCCCACCCTGGGCCATTCCTCCTACACTAATCAAAGTGCACCCTGGAGAGAATGTATAAACCCTAAGGAATGA
>ML837981.1:45028-55697 GCA_009831015.1 Picea engelmannii | reverse complement strand
CGTACTTCTTTTGGGGTTTCTCTCGTGCACTAATCCTGGATTCTTCTTGAGCACAACAAGTCCAAAGTTCTTCAAATGCAGGATACTCCTTTCTTGTGTTCATGCTTGCGGCAAATGCATCCCACGTCTTGGGAAGACCATTGAGTACTATGTTTAGCAATTCCTTCTCTGAAATGATCTCTTCAATAGCTTGTAGTTGATCTCTTAGCTGGGAGATCCTCACAAAGCATGATGTTATGCTGTCCTCATCATTCATCTTCATGTCACGGAGCTCATTCTTCAGACTCATAACTTGTCAAATGTTTCTGACCGAGAAGAGATTTGTTAGGGCATCATACATCTTCTTCGATGAGTCAAGATGGGAGATGTAGGGTATCAAGTGGATCTGTGAACACATACCTTTGCAGCCATTGCTTGTCACTCATCCGAGGGTTTCTGTTCTCTTGTCGTGCAAATTCTCATTCCTTCCTTTCCAACCATTCTGAGATCTCCTTCTTAGTCGGCCTCCAAAACATCCCCTTAATCACAAAGTCTTGGTCTTGGCAACAAAACCATTTGTTGGCGTTGTTGTGCGCGGGTTGTAAGACCCAAGGTTTGGTTTATCTATGAACAACAAAACCCACCAGACGCTGGCCATTTTGGCATCACCTGCTTGCGTAGATGAAGTCTCACCCGAGGTATCTATTGGGACTGTGAGAATCAGGTTTCTGCAATAGTAAGGGAATGGAAGGCAATCATTCAGTGCATTCTTCCTTATTATGTTGTGCGCATAACTCTGTTCTATTTAGTTATTAACTTACTCATAATTCAAATTTCTATACTAAGCCTATTCCAGATTACCGCATAGGTTTGTTACTATCATTGTCATGAACATTGCACCATATTTAATCATAATACGAATGTATTCTACGATGCATGCAAATAGTATTCATAATCAAACATAGAAAGACAGACAACACAAGATTTCGTAACATCTCTTTAACATTCCTTTATTCATTCTTCTCATCCATCCACTGCTACATTCAAGAACTCTGGAACTCATTATCGAACAGAACATAACATAAAATAACATAACTTAACATAGCATAACCGAACTGAACCCCTAATCTCCCAACCCGTTACATATTTATATAGAATTCTAGGGAAAAAACCCTAGTCTGTTCATCCCAAAAATATCCCATTACAATGCATGGCCAACTCAATTAACTGGTTGTTCGATGGCTTTATTTTTCTTTTCAATCTGCATGTTGTTTTTCTGTTGTTCTTATATTTCTTGAATGTCGCGTTGTCATCCTTTTGTCATGCTTTATTTTCTTGTTTTTTTCTTCTGTTTGCGCGTTGTCTTCCTTTTGTGCACTTTCCTCCTGGATGTGCCTCAGTTGCACACTCTCTAGCTTTCCTTCTTCTTCCGTGCACTTTTTCTATACTTATGATTTTTCCTCAAAACTTTATCAAAAACTGCAAAACTGTTTCCAAAATTGTCTGTCCAACATATGGAAATTTCAGTTTCTTGTTAAGAGAAAAATGACTAAATAACCTAAGGGAAGTCCAAGACATGGCACTCAAAGTTGAAAAGAATTGGGTAGCTTCAAGAAAGGGAGATTTGCATGTATTTGTTAGAGCCAAGAACACGGGCCTTAAATGCAATTGACCCTACCCCAGATCCAATGATTATAATAACAAAGGGGATGAAAGAATTGCAAACATCATTTTCAAATATTTTGGCCTCTATAGTTGGGGTTCAAAATAGAATGGTTCAAACGAAGAGCATATAACAAAATCAATTCCAGCCTAGGAGAAATTTTGGACGAAATAGGGGGCCGAAATGGACCAAGGATCCTTGTTCCATTAAATCCTAAATATTGTAAATAAGGATGATTACCTATGGTGTAGGTGTTGTCAATATTTTCAAGATGAGAGTTCATGTCTTGAATACCAAAGGTGTTTTGAGAAAGGTACTGCTTTAGGACAGTGGGGTCAGAATGAGCCAAATGACTTAAATCTTGTTGATGACAACCTCTTCATTTATATGGTTGAGGGAAAGACATTTAACGTGTCAAATGAAGATGCTCAGCAGATTAAGAAAAATAGTATTGAGTCCAATAAGATCACTAAGATGTTTGGCCCAAAGCCAACCCAAAAGGAGATTCTAGATAAAGGTTGGTAGGGGTATGAACGTAGGATGTAGAAGGGCCAGTAAAGTGATGTGATTAATAAACAAGTTTTTCAAAAGTCCTGAAGCAAGGAAATGCTAATCCCACAATAGGAACTACTAGGATACTTTCTCTTGAGAATGTCTACTTAGGTTTGGACTTCAATCTAAATATTGATTATCAAGTGAATTGGCTAAAGTGAAGGTATCTATTCCTCTGTTTGAAATAGTAAAGATCCACTTCACAATAAATATGCTCAACGGATTAAGAAAAATAGTGTTGAATCCAATAAGATCACTAAGATGTTTGGCCCAAAGCCACCCTAAAAGGAGATTCTAGATACAGGTTGGTAGGTGTATGAACGTAGGATGCGAAAGGGTCAACAAAGTGATGTGATTAATAAACAAGTTTTTCAAAATTCCCGAAGCCAAGAAAATGTTAATCCCATAGTAAGAACTACTAGGATACTTTCTTTTGAGAATGTTTACTTAGGTGTGGACTTCGATCTAAATATTGATTATCAAGTGAATTGGCTAAAGTGAGGGTATCTGTTCCTTTGTCTGAAATAGTAAAGATCCCTTAACAATGAGTAAAGGTAAAGAAATTCCTTAGAGTTGAATAGGTAAAGGAGGTCAATGAAGATTGTCCAGTGGTGTTCTAGGCAATGAACCCAAGAGGAAAGAATGGCAACTACAACCCTTTCTTTATCACCTTGGTGATTAATGACTTTCTAGCCCCATTGACCTATTTCTTGGTCAGTTTTTGGGCATTAATAAAACTATCTTATCTTATTGGGATCCATTTGTTGTGTGATGGTGTAAGGTCCATATCACCTTGGCTTGAGCTTGTGATGCTATTGATTTGGAAGCATTGTTTTCCCAAGTGAAGACAAACTTTGTAGTCAACTTAAAAATGAGGACTAACTCGATGCAAGTCTTGCAACTTGGTCCGTGTCTATTGCAAGACATAATAGGCTTTGCTGCAGATCTTTACCAAGTTATGCATAAAGGAAGAAGCTTTGTCTTGCTCCTTTTGCTAGTGGGATGCAAATGGAGCTTGGGGAGGAATTGAATCTCATAATGGGCAAGAGGTTGAAAACTATAACAAACCTCAAATAAGGAGTGCCTTGTAGAGATGTGTAGCAGTTGTCTTGTAGTTGTGTTGCAAAATGTGTAGTCATCGATTCCGCTGTTTATTCTTTTGGTGATATGTGTTGAGAGCATAGACCAAAATTTTGTTAAAACCTTGGTGTGGTCGTATGTTTGATGAAATGAGGTGGGAAACCTCAACTAACAACCCAAAAAATTCACTGAGGATTTCCAAAAGTCATTGAGAAATTTGGATTCACAGTTAAAAATGATGGTAATGGTAGGCCAAAATAGCTTCAAATATCTTGGGAGAATAATTCTACAACTTTAGGTGCATCAATAGTCTTTCTGCAAGGAGTGAAGATTGGGATCTTAGAGAATTCGTAGACTACCACGAAGGTATGATCATGATTCTTCTTTGTGGTGGGTAAACCATTGATGAAATCCCTAAAAATGGATGCTCATGGTCTAAAGGGAGTTGGCAAAGGATGCTATAGGGAAAGCTTCATGTTAACATGTTTGGTTTGTGAACATCTTCTAATGTAATCTTGTTGTTGACCTCTGTTGTTGGACCGGTGCTTGCTCTTGATGTGTTCACATAGGATCAGATCATTGGCCTCTCGTTATCGATAGATTTCCACACAACACCCCCCTCGATTCTTTTGTCTTTTATTTATTTTAATTTCTCAATGTTTCCTAGGTTTGAGACTTAGGAAATATTTTATATATTAAAATGCTAATGTCTTAAATAAAAAAAATAATTTACTTATCTCTCCCTTTTTTTTTTCAAATTTCTCATGGAGATATTCTATGGAGTGCTTCTACCTTCTGTTGTTGCATGTCTACCTTACTTGCCTCACCCAATTGTCACCTATGGACAATCGCTAGCCATGATCTCTTGTGTTAATGTGTCAATGTTGTTTTCATTGTTCACCATGACTTCTATATGCCTTGGTGCTAGGCTTTGGCTCTCCCAATCTCCAGTTGCCAAATAACATGGATCGAATACTACATAAAATTTGCATACATGCAATGATACCTAGAGTCGTAGTGAGAAGAACGAAGATTGATGTTATTCAATATGTGAAATGAGATACAAAAGTGATATGCCTTGTGAGAAAGACGGTCTTTGATGGAAACCAACATTACATAATTAAAAACACATGTGACTTAATTAATTTCTTTAGTCACAATCTTTGATCGCTATCTCAAAAGTATTATCATATATAAAGTACATTATGATATGACCATTATACTACATATACTCTATCAAGCTATTTGAATTTCAACTAGATAGCTATTTTTGGAAAGGTATAGTTACTCTTCAAGTTGGAGCCAAAGTGATTATGCTAGCTCTCCTTGATACTGTAGGCAGGGGAATCTAGGATGACTACTATGAGGCACTTGGATGTGTCACTCTTGATGTATAGGCATATTGATTTCTAATATAATATATGATGCATTTTCAACAAAAAAGAAGGATGACATGTAGAATGATATATAGTGTTGTAGAGATGAGTGAATATTGATATTATTCCCTTGTTGCTCGAAACTCCTAAACTGCCCACATACCAGTATCAGAAACTCATGGAAACTCAAAAACACCTCGGAAACTTCTCGAAAACCCCCAAGTGCTCATGAGGGGCATGGGACCCATAGGAAGTCTAAAAATCCTGATATATGGAAATGAAGACAAATTAACCTCTAATTCGTTTCTAAACCTACCTAGAAATTAACCTATCATTCTTATTTTATTGCAAGATATTGTGTTATTTAAAAAAAACTATATATATATATATGTGTGTGTGTGTGTGTGTGTGTGTGTGTGTGTGTGTGTGTACCACGTTTCCCCTAACATACCCATTTGGGGGAGTCAGGTTTCCAGGTGTTCCTATTTCCAAAACTAGTACACATTTCCATGTTTCGTTCAACTTAGTATTATTCAATATATGAAATGAGAGACAAAAGTGATATGTCTCATGAGAAAGGCAGTGTTTGGTGGTAACCAACATTACGTGTAAATGTCAACTTTAGCTTTACATTCTAACTATAGTGTATGCTTTCATGTAATTTAGAATATCCATCTAAATATGGATCCACATTTGTATTGAAAATTTTAGTAAATATGTGTTCCAAAGGTGAATAAAGAAAACAAAAAGATAGATAAATAGATAATTTTTATTAAACGTTCATGAGGCCAAAAGGTCTATGGGACGACGAAGGTTACATCATAAGGAGGCTATGCCTTTATACAAGATAAAGCAACAAAAAGTGCAGAAGAGAAGGAAGATGTGTTAAAGTGAGAGGGATAGGGTGCTATGGAGGGCACAAGTCCATAATTGACTTATCTGACCAATCCCTCCTTGGGGAGGTTTTTTTTTCTTTTCAATGCAATGATACCATCATCCCACACTAGCTTGTCTCTTTTCCGTAACATTTTAACGATGCCCTTTGAGCAATATCTTCTAAGTGGCTGTTCTGGAACAGCATTGGCCAGCTTACATCTTCCAGTGCTGGTCTAGTTTGGAAAGAAAGTGTTAATTGTTGAAAGAAGGGAAACTTGAATTTTGTGTCTCTTCTGATCTGCAGTTTAATTGCATGGTAATTTTATTATTCCAACAATTGTAAGCTTATAGATCAACTGAAAGTGTATTAATATATTTTATATTATGTTTGAATGTTTGGAAATCATAATTTATGGCATATTATAAGAAATTAAACATAGGGTTTCTAGTTGTTTTATGTTTATTATCACATCATTTGAATATTTATAAAATTCATGTCAATAGATTTATTTGATTTAATAAAGGTTGCTTTTTAATGAAGATATTGTTTTATTTCTTGTAGGCCACTAGCATTAGAATTATCTGCTGCAGAGGAAGTTACAATTGCAATGCACTTGGATACATTCAGGTATTGATTTTCATTGAGAGGTTGCTTACATTGATAGTAGCATCCATTTTCCTGACCATTCAAAAGAAAATTCTCTTTTCCTTATGGAGCAATATAAAACGAATAATTATTTTATTACATGCTCAAAAATATGTTTAATTTTATAATTATTGACATCGTTGAAATGATGGTAATCTTTAGTTGGGGTCACTTATGGCTAATCACCCTCATTAATTGCATCACTAGGTTATATATTAAGAGCTGACCTAGTCAATGTTATTTTATGATACTTTAGGTGACCAAGGTCGGCCTAAGTGCATTTATGTGGGCCCATAACACCCTCATGGAAGGAGATGCCCCATCTCATGAGTTGTGTATTTAACAACTCATGCCTCATTTGTAACAACATATTGATTCATCTTGTGATCTATTCTTTAGCCTACGGGCACCATATCTCTCTTGTTAATGGGTTATCTCTCTCTTGGGCACTCCTATTGGTATGATCTACTCTTCGTTAGTGTTGTTATTTATCTGAAGTGCTTTTTGGTTGGATTAGAGTTTGTTGAAGTTGACACCATAAATCTATCACTTCAACATGGTATCAGAGCTAATGTGACTCTTCCTTTCATATCCAGTGTTGTTTTCAAGCTTGTTTCTAGTCTGAAACTAGGGTTTCAACACTTTTTTGGGGACAACAACAAATTTCTAGGGCGTTTTTCACTAGCACCCTCCTTCTTTGGCAGTTTTTAGGTATTTTCAACAAAGTTAAGGGGGTTCTTTGCAAATTTGTGCTAGTTTTAGGGAAACACTCTCTCCCTTTCCTCTTTTCAACCCAAACTCTGCTTTTTTCAGTGTAACGTAAGTCTGAAACTAGGGTTTTCTAGCCTTGTTTTTAGGACAACCATAGTTTTAAGGGTTTTTAAACTCTCTTAACCATCGTCACCCTCCTCTTTTGGTCATTTTCTTAGCTTTTCTAGTTAATTTGAGGGATTCTTTTTGCAAATGGGTGCCCTTCTAAGTAATGCACCTTATCATTCTCTTAGTTTTAGCCAAAATTCATTGGCTTTTTTTTGGAACAACGTTGGTATTATGTGGATTTCTCCTATTCTTTAGGTTTTTTTTTAAAGATCTTTGTTGGTGGCATTATCATTGTAGGCTCGAGAGTTCAAAATTTCTTCTTTACTAGGGGGTCCACCTTGTTGCCGTCCTTATAAACACTTGCAAACGTGAGCTAAGTCCTGCTCACTTAGTGTGTCCTTGGAGGCATAATGCCTAGGTTCAAAGCCCACATTGTCACTTTGACTTGAACCTCTTCTGTCTAGGCTTACTCCTAGGGAAGCCAAGAGGGGTAGACCCTAGTTACTAGATAAGGTTAACGTTAAGTTCTAGGAGTTGGTTTTAATTAGTTACAAGGTTGGGGGAAAGATCTAGCCTATGATGCAAAGGAAGCAATGCAATAATGAAACAATTCAATATGAAAAGCAAAGCCTTTTCCTAGGACAACTAAGACTAGTGCCTAAGATTGGGCAAGGGGTCAACTAAAGTTTTAGGGGGTTTAGATTACACAAGGTCTACAAAGATTACAATGATTACAACTACTTCACAACAATGTTAGATACAAATCTACAACTAAATACAAGATGAATAGATGATACAATTATAAGTAAAGCTACAAAACAAGATACAATAGATACAAAGACACAGAGATTAACTGAAAATTGCTTGTATGTGCAGGAATTTAAAGATGCTCAAAGGGAAACATTCATCGACACAACAAGCCTAGCATGCTCAACAATAGAGTGTCTCCCAAAGGGATGCACTACTCTATTGTGACTGCTTTCAATGGCAAACAAGATCACACAAGATCCAACAGATAGTGCCTTCAAAGGATGCACAACTTCTTGAGGGACCACACAAAAGATGTGAATACCAATTAACTGAAAAAGAAATGCTTGAAAGGGAAAATGTCCAAAAGCACAATTTATGACTGCTTAGTGTTTAATCCACAACCATAAGATAAGCTTGCATGAAATGTAAATGTAAAATGAAGTGCTTGCAAGTGTAAGTGTATACCACAAAAGATAATATCAAGTTGATGCCCAAAGTTGAAGTGGATTAAGGATTTATTAAGAGTTATTAAATGAGAAGTGAATCCTAGCTAAGTGTCAACCCAATACTCCCCTCGCTTGTACCAAGTAACTGTTGGGTGCTCAAGAAGTATGGCAACAAGGCCTACCCTAGCTCCACAGGTCAGCCCAAGGGAAAAGAGTACTCCCGGAAAGGACGTTGAGCGCCATGAGACCGTCCCCGGCCTATCACCTTCYGTTGCTTCCTCTAGTCCTCGTTTAAATGGCAAAGTTGGGTCAGTAGAGGTGTCCTATTAAGTCTAGTTTATTATTAGGCCTATGGACTAAGTTAATTTGAGTGATTAGGTGTGTAAAAGTGAGATTTGCTTGCCCAAAAAGTGTGAAAATGTGCCAAAACCGAAATGTTAAACCAACAAGAAATGAAATTCTAAACCATTAGATTATTACTTGAAAAGCATGTAAAGAACTTGAAAAAGTTTGTTGATATGAAAGTAGATTGTTTTACACCATATATGTGCCCATATTGCTTGCAAAGTTAAGAAGATAAATGCTTGAGATCTCAAACTTGCAAAGTAAATGGAAACTTGAAAGCATGAGATTAAACCTATGCCTCCATGGGCTTAAACTAACATTTAGTTGTGTGAGATCTACTTCTAGATGATTTTAATCCATGATCATAAACATATTAGAAATAGACAACTAAGCTAGCCATACTATTTTGGGGGTTGGCTAGGCCAACTTCACACCCAAGGTGTAGGCAACTAAAGAATGTGAAACTTGAAATGAAAAACAGAAATACAAACCACTCACAATGGCACAAGGTGGAGGCAAGCCTTCCTATTTTGTGCCAAAGGGGGTTGGAAAATAAATAAACTAAACTAAAACTACCTAGCCACACAACCTTGTCCTAATGACGAGTGGGGCAAAGAATAAAAAATGCAGAAAATTAAATGAGCAGCTAGCCTTACGATTTTGGGGGTTGGCTTTGCCAAACTCTCACCCAAGATGTAGGCACTAATAGATCTACAACAACAGAAAATTAAAAGAAGAAGGCAAGCCACTTGGGGACCCCCTTTGGGCTTGCTACAATGCCTAGAAAAGATAGAGAAATGATTGATTGTTGTTACCCAATCAAAAGAAGGGTCCTTGGTGTGTGTTGTGACTGAAAATGGGCAGCATTTACCCTTCACCTGGCGAGAACCTACAAAAACCAGCAAGCTATTGCTTGCTGGAAATGCTGCAACACACAGAAAAAAGTTGTGAAAATTTTTGTTTTTCAACAGAAATTTTCTGCATAAAAATTTCGGAAAATTTAGATAATAAAATGACCTATCTAAGAGTGTTAGCAACCAAGATCTGAATATGAATATGACAGAAAATGAAGGGGAAAAACTAAGAAGTTTAAGTGAGCTATGAAGGTAACTTTTAGTTTGAAGCTATCCCAACAAAGCCCTTGAGACAACCTGCAACTATTGAAGCACAATGTGAGATAGGAGTAGATATGAGTTGCATAAACAAATAACATAAACTAGTTTATATCATTAGCTACTCAACACATTTAGGTCAGCAACTACACTATTGCTAAACCTATCTAAGCAAACTAATTTACTTATGAAATCTACTCAATATTTCACAAAATACACAAAGGAACAAGGTCACCTCAAATGCATGGAAGCACCAAGACAAAATCTTTGTACTCCAAAATCCTCCAAAGCCTTTTTTATTATCAAATGAGGAGGTTGCTTGAAGCTCCTCTCCAAAATAGAGCAAGAGTGAGTGAAAGCAAGAATGGAAGATGAGAGAGGGATGAGGCAAGAATTCGGTAGCATAACAATAGCTCAAGAGATGGTGAAGAAATGAGGGTGGGAGGGCCTTCATTTATACTTGGAGAGACAAAGTGACCCCTCTTGGATGAGCTCCAAGTGTCAAACACCAAACAACATTGAAGATCTCAAGGAGGGGGGTGCACCACTTAGAGTTTTGGCATGGATTGGTGAGGTGGAAAGGGTGAGTTGGAGTGGGACCATGCTAAAGGGTGAGGTGGTAGGCTAGGAAGGGCGCACCTATGGAGAGAGGGGCCCACAACTCAAGCTAATACACTTTCAAGTGTTTTCTCATGAGAGGGGGGCGCAAATCCCCTCGGGGTGCGTGGGTGTTCAAGTGAGATATGAGTTTAGGGGGTGTGCAATGGTTGGGTAAATGTTTGGGTAGGCTAGGAATGGGTTTTCTCATCATCTCCCACCTTTACTTTACTCAATTTGCCCCAAAATTACAAAAATGATATTTTTACCATGTCAAGCTTAGCAATTAAAATTGTTGTTTTGATTGACTTGGACTCCCTATGGACAAACACCTAGCAAAAGTTGTCCGATTGAGCTGAAACTTGGTCCAAGGGTGTAGGGGGTCTCATTCCATTTATTTTGAGCACAAATACCCCTAGCAAAACCCC
>ML837980.1:5925-28898 GCA_009831015.1 Picea engelmannii | reverse complement strand
GCCCTAGCAACATCCATGGGTTGGAGACTACATCAGATGGATGTAAAGACAACCTTTCTCAATGGTGAGATTGAGGAAGAAGTTTACATCGAGCAGCCAGATGGATTCGTGATACATGAGCAGAAGTCTCATGTGTGCAGGTTCAAGAAAGACCTGTATGGACTAAAATAGGCACCTCGTGCTTGGTACGAGAAGATGGATGGATTTCTGATGAGTTTGGGCTTCGGCAAGAGTGTTGCTGATCCAAACCTATACTACCATATTGTTGGTGACGAGTGCCTGATTTTGGTCTTATATGTTGATGATTTATTCCAAACCGGTTCAGAAAGTCTTATTGCTGAATGCAAGTGTGCATTGACTTCTGAATTCGAGAATGAAGGATCTGGGTATGATGCACTACTTCTTGGGACTAGAAGTATGGCAGAGGATTGATGAGATTTTCCTGAGTCAAGGAAAATATATAGTGGAGATATTGAAGAAATTCGGTATGATAGACTGCAAATCCATGCCTACACCAATGGTGATGGATTTGAAGAAATTGAACGACGCTTCTACTGATTCAGGCGAGATTGATCCACATCTTTATCGACAACTAATTGGATCATTGATGTATCTGGTTAACACCAGACCCGATATATGCTATGCAGTGAATGTACTCAGCGAGTTCATGAGTCACCCGAGACAGACACACTGGATAGCAGCGAAGCATGTGTTGAGATATCTACAAGGCACAGTTGGATATGGCCTGAGATATGCCTTCGGTGTAGACATGAGATTGTAGGGATATGTCGATGTAGATTGCGTAGGGAACAGAGTGGATCGAAAGAGCACATCCGGTTGTTGTTTCACTTTGGGATCTGCCATGGTTTCCTGGTACAGCAGGAAACAGACTTTTGTGGCTTTGAGGACTGTAGAAGCAGAGTACATTGCATTATGTGTGGCAGTCTGCGAAGCAATAAGGCTTGGCAAGCTCCTTGTACATTTATTTGGTCATGAGATGGATTCCACTATTATCCATTGCAATAACCAGAGCTGTGTGAAGCTCTGAGAGAATCCTGTGTTTCACGATAAATCGAAACACATTGAGATCAAATACCATTATATCAGAGATATGGTGCAGAAGAAAGCAATACACGTGCAATACCTTTCTACACATGAGCAGGTTGCAGATGTCTTCACCAAACCGCTTGCCAAGACGAAGTTCGAGTACTTCCGTAAGAGACTTGGCCTTGTGGAGAATGCCTCCCTAGCTGAGAGGGAGTGTTGTTGATTGCAACTTCATGCGACATCCTCCAGATCGTTCTCCTCTGGACTGAGTTGAGACATCTGTGAGAGAGAGCCCAAGTGTTGGGTGTGCCCATGTGATGGGTGTGCGTCAGACTCTGGACTGAATTGTGATGATGTGTGGTTTCTTGCTTTGTACTCCTCTGGAATTAGTTGAGTCGGCTTGAGATGGTTTCCTTCCCTGTACTCCTGTGGGCTCAGTTGAGTCGGCTTGAGATGGTACTCCATATGGTACTCCTGTGGACTCAGTTGAGTCGCCTTGAGATGGTACTCCATATGGTACTCCTGTGGACTCAGTTGAGTGATTTGTTGAGTAGGACGTCCTTGTGGCTGAGCATAGGTGGACGTGTCCCTAGTGGCTGAGCACTAGTGGATGTGTGATATCCTTGCTATATTGTCTGAGAGTAAGATTTGCTTGTAACCCTAATTTGTGATGTAAAGGGTACAAGTCGGCCCCACCATATGTGAAAGATAATTAATATTTGTGTAATGATTGATTATATTATTGAGTTATTGAGGTCGGCCCTATTGTGCCAATAGACACCTTTTGCTGTGTCAGTTCTTGTATAAATAAAGGTGAATCCCCATTGAGGATTACACACTCTCACTTGTCAACTTGGAATTTCAGCAAGTGCATGTACGACTGAAGTGTGCACCTCTCTTGGGCGCTAGTTTCTAGGTTTTGGTAAGCACCCTCTTGTGTGCTAGGTCTATGGTGTTGGGGGATCTTCTCTTGAGAATATAGCAAAGGATTGCTGGGTTTTTCCCTTGTTTGAGAAGGGTTTTCCCAGGATACTTCTTGTGTTCTTGTGCATGGTTATTCTTCTTGTGATCTTGGTTACTACAACATTTTTGTATGGTATTGCTGCATTGTTTATGGTTCAAGTACATGCTAAATGAAATAAACCACATGTGCATGAGCTAAGCATAGAGAAAATTCAACATTAACAACAATAAGAAGAATGCAACAGTTGAGGGGATCACTTCAAATTTTCTTTGGCTTGACTCCAGATCGCTGCTATCTGTAGCAGTCTCAGACTCTCAGCCTATTCTTGTCTTCAAAGCAAGTAATCAAAGGGTGAGCTTATGATGGGGTTTGGCATCATTTGCAAGCAAAAAGAAGCGCCCAACTTGTGAGGATGACTTGCTCATGATGCACTTGGTTTGAGGTCAAAGCATAGTTTTAGGAGGTGCTCTATAAAAAGAGATTGAGTTGGTTGCTTGGAACACATATCAAGGAGCATTTGGAAGAACACCTTGCCTAGTATGAAGACACATGGCAGCCATGCATGAAGTAAGGAAGTAATTAAGGCAGATTTGAAAAATGCTCTACTTAGTGAAGGATCCAAATGCCTATTGCAAGGAAAAGAGGGTGTGGTCAAAGGTTAAGTGTTCTATTTGAGGAGTGCCCAACTTGAAGGAGGTTTCTATATGTTTTTATTGTTATTTCTTGAAGGAATCATGGATCTAGCCCCTAAAAGAACACCCCACTCAAGAAGACATTTGAATGGGTCAACATGCATAGTTTATTAAAGCGCTTTGCCTAGGAGATTGACAAGTGGCTTAAAGGACTTATTCAAACCCTTGTGCATGCATATTTTGTTGTTTTTGAGGAGTGTCCAACATTAAGGAGACTTCTAGTAGTGTTCGTGTAATTTAATATTCATTGGATCATGGATCTAGAAGTTGCTAAACAATATTTTGTTATTATTTATTGGAGGAAAAAGTAGTTCTAGGGTTCACTTACTATTATTTTATTGTAAGAGAGTGTTGAAATTTCGTCGAACACTTAGTCAACAACTAGATTTCGGTCTCCAA
Source organism: Picea engelmannii (assembly GCA_009831015.1). Taxonomy (NCBI): domain Eukaryota; kingdom Viridiplantae; phylum Streptophyta; class Pinopsida; order Pinales; family Pinaceae; genus Picea; species Picea engelmannii. Next base: position 25,796 of record ML837980.1, on the reverse strand, counting down.
TAATAATTCACCATTAATGCTTGTTAAACCCTCAAGCATTCAAATGGAATTATAAGCAGAAATACAAATGACTAAGAACTGAAAATTTGCAGCTGAAAATGAACAATAGACAAATATTCAATCACATTTGACACAGATTTTTAGGCAATGCCCCTGGAAAAAACCCCGAAGGGCAAAGCAGTCCAAATGAGAAATTTTATTATGAGTTCATAAAGAATAATTCTGGAAATTACAACAGTACTTTTCAGCCAATTAAATGCACTGTACTTATCTCAAATACTGTGCCCACCACCTAGAAATCTATGTCAAACTCCCTCGATTTATGTGCCTGAGTTTCTGTATGGCTATGTTATCGCGCAATTTGTACTTTGATAGAAAGGAAATGTAAATGAAGACAAATTGACGTAAAGGGAGACGATCCTATCACTGTCATCTCAATAGGATGTCTCTTCCTATTTAGGGTGGTAGGCCTAGGGGAGACGTCCCCAGTGACCTGGGGTTTTGAGAAGGCAAAGGATAAAGGTTAAGTAAAAGGTTCCCTCTCACAAGTCACCATTGATTAGAAAGTCCGGCTAAACAACCAATAAAGAGATAATAAAACCAGAAGTGTACCTGCCCGGAACAAAGCAACATGAAACTATATTTGCAAGATCACTTGCTGGTTAGTACTTCATATAATCAGAGACTTTCTCAATAAAAGAAATTGACTAATATATTGATGAAGTAAACAAAGATGTATAGTAGCAGTAATCACAATACAATACTTCACAATTAATGCTTTAAAGAAGCTTCAAAATGAGCAAGAATGATTAAGCATCAATATCATAACACCAACATTCATCAAAAGCAAATAATGCTATGCATTAGTCAATCTTTCAATTGCTTAAAGAAGCTTCAAATGATGCAAAGTATGACTATGACCCAAAAGGATAATAGCAGCAATAAGGTTAGCAGGTCAATCTAAACTAGGGTTAAAGGTGTTAGTAGTTGTTCAAAGATTTGGATGTTTGAAAGATGTGATCAAAGCACTCAAGAGAGAGAGATCTTAGATCAGTGTCTTCATAGGGAAAATGGAGTAAAAAAAAGTGGCTGGAATAATTGAAGGAACAAGATGAAAATAGTAGGGCCAAAGACAAGAGGAATTTGATGGATGAAGTGTTGGTAAGACAAGGCTTTAACCACCAAACCCTAGGGGAAAACGACTAGTAAGGTCTAGGTAACCCTAGGCCTTAGTAGGTTTTCTTCCTTCTTTAGCTCAATGACAAAGTAAAATCGACTGGGATGAAGAAAAAGTGATAGGGTGTTGCAATGGCAAGGCCCTAACAATGGCTTCAACAGAGAAAGCGACTCCTTGGAATAATCTTGTTGGTAGATAGCAATTAGAACAAGGACAATAACATGTGCTTGATCCCTGGGGTTTAATCCAACAATTTCATTAACAAATGCAAAGTAAAACACCATAACCATTCAAGTAAGAGATAAGAGAAGAATTACAAAAAATTACTCACATTTACCAAGTATCATCAATGCAAAACCCTAGTTGTAGACTTTCCACCAAGAAAAATGCCAATTACACCAAAAATAGCCCTCCTTCAACAAGTGTGCACTAGAATTTCAGCCAAAAACCCTAAGAAGGGTGCAAATTTCAGAGCTCACACAAGTGTGAGTGAAAGATCATGAGAAAAAAGAGAGTTTTAGCTCTCTACTTATACAATAGCAATGACCTTTAATTTTACTTTAGGTCAGAAAAGGACGACATGGCCAAATTTACATCAAAATATTATTTTACATTAAATGTCATAATTAAAATCCTAAATCAAGCATAAATGATGACGTCATGCTCTTTTAGGGTGACGTTAGGCCCTTTTAGGGCAACATTGGCTTCTTGGAGCAAAATGTTAGGCCTTCTTAGGCCTCAGGAACCTGCCACACGTGCCACTTGGCACATAACTGCTTCCCAAAACCTCCATAAGCACTAGATGACGTCATGGGTGTCCTAGGTGACATCATGGGCCTTCCAAGGCCTACGTCTTGGTGGAAAGGGCACAACCCCCCTGGGTATGGGTCTACTAAGCTACCTTTGGTGGAACACCCTCCCTTTCTCCTATGCAATCCTCTGATCTGTCTCTCTCCCCTGCAGGGGTCTCAACATCCATCTGGTGGGCTTTCAGCCCCATGGAGGTTCGAACTGATCATCTCGCCATGTGTACCTGTCCATCGGGTATGGTCCTGAAACATCAACAGATACGCCCTCCATGGGCTCATAAGTTATAGGGATCATAACAATGTCAATCACATCTAATCGTCAAGTTATTAAACATGTGCATAAAACACCCTTTACCCAGACAAGTGCTCAAACACATTATACTAATCTACAAGCCAAGTTTGGAGGAAACGCTAGGACGTCCTATTGGGCTAATGCTCACTGGATGTGGGATGTTTCCGGGAGAAATCAAATCTAAGCCATGTGAGTGGGTGAAGTGGCTAAGGGACGTCTGGGCAAGGGGTGCGGTGATAACAGAGAAATGTATGGCTTACCTGTGGGTGCCTCTGTAGAGGGTGAGCTGCACCTATCATGGATGCAAATGTTTCCAAGCCCTTTCATGCCTTTTGTCTTTATTTTATTGCTTTTTCTTCAAGAAGCTAGTTAGGGGACATTGCCCTAGCGTGGTGACCAGTGGTAGCAATGTTACCCATAAGCATTTCACGGAAATGAGAAGGCTGGCTCGTGATGAGACCCCTTTCTCTTGGCTATGCGATCAAGAGCGACTACCCTGGCATGGTGATCAACTGCTGGTAGTGTCATACCGCTACATTCCCATCGACCTAATAGGCTGGCTCGTGATGAGACTCCCTATCCTCCAACTAGGTCTTGTTTTATTATTTTTATGGGTCCCTCTGTTTCTTGCTGAGAAGCTTTTTACTGCTTTCTCGGGGATCCCTGGGCAAAGCATCTCAAGGTTTCATTCTTTGGCTTCTATCTTTTGCCAACTACTTTTACCCTCTGGGTCTTTAGCCCCTTCTTCCCACAAGGTAAGGTACAACCCTTAAATATTTGGCGAACCCAATGCTTGGACCTGTGTATTGGGATGGATGAGCGGGAGAAAGATGGAAAGTGGTAAGTATGGTGGGAGAGGACGATGGCTTTTCATGAATCCCCCCAGTGGCAACTCAAAACCTATGGGCACCAACTTACTAGGGCATCCTGTCATTCCCCCCAGATATGGTCAAGTGGATAGGTATAAGATCCAAGCACCCGTTAGAAGCAAAAAGAATTGAATGCACACATTCAAAGGTTTTGAGGATCAGAGTGACACATACCATGATACCCAGACTCATTACCTCATGGAGCAAGATCTATTTCTGCTATAGGACCTGGCCGAGGTGATGGATGTTGCTGCTGCTGACAAAGTGGAGGTGCTGAAGAATGAAAAGATGGGCCCACCAGGGCCATGCTCAAGTCGATACGGATCTTGGTACTCCATGTCTAGGACTTGTGTGCCTCGAGACATAATCTCCTTAGTTATCCCTAAACTAGGGGATAACAAGCTGTACAACGTTCTCACTCATAAATCCATGCCTCAAAATATGTGCCAGACTTCTGTATGTTACAGTACTGTGTACAAATTTATTACAGCAACAACCCACCTCGATTTCTGTGCCAAATCTTAGCTTCGATTTCTGTGCACAATTGTATGTGTACGGCCAACAAAATAAATGCTGTACGACCTTCATAAACCTAGACATATGGATTGTAATTAATGCTGAAAGTTACCTTGGGATTCGTGCTACCTTGTCTTGGAAAGTGTTCCCTCACTGTTGCAAACAATTTCCTCTCTTCTTCTCCAAGCTCTTCCCTCAAAATGTCTCATTGAATGTGCCTCTTCACTCCATTTCTCCTTTTATAAACTCATTAATGAATAAAATCCCTAACCTTGGATCTCAATGGCTAAGATTAGATATTGCCTCTCACGATCTAATGGTCACGACTTAATCTCTTGTTGTGATCACTTAAATCACTTAAGTCTCTAAACATAATAAAAGTCACTTTATTCATTAAATAATAAAAACATCCAACTTAACTTTATAAAATCACTTTATAAAGTCAAGACATTAGAGAGAGAACTTGCTCGGTCACTTTTGCATGCTAGGCACCACCAATATAGAAGTACCCCTGAGCTACCAAAAACTAACAGAGAGGTTGAGCTCATCTCTATATAAAGAGAATCCCTCTCATTTGTTGAGCATGGTTGGATTTAGGGGGGAGTTTGCGACCCCTAATTGCTTGATTGGGGTTGTGTAGGTCCCATAGGGCCCCTTCAAATAAAAGATGTTGAGTACATTTCTATTTCAACACAATTACCAATCAACATGGTCCTTATAAAGTTAGGGGTGCGATATTTAGAGCCATTATTCATTGGCTCAAGGAGAGTAATGTGCCCTTCAAGTTTTATGTTGATTATTTGAAAAGTAAGTATATGCCAAAGAAGATTATGGGTTCAAGAGTATGTTGGACCTTCATTTCTAAAATATATTTACTTTGCGTCCTCTCTCTAATCAAGTATGAGAGGCTAGAGAGCAAGGAAATAGAGTTGTGCCAACCAATGTTTTGTCCCTTTGAAAGAGAGGTGTTGGGTAGGGAGATCGCTAAAGAGGAGCTCTATTTTGCGTTTTCCAACTTGAAGAATGGTAAATCTCTATGTCTAGATGGCCTCCCTTGTGAATTTTATAGAACGAATGTGGAGCATGATTAGTGATGACCTTTTTATAAAGGCACAATAAGTCTTAAAAAATGGAAGGCTTTTTCAGTTTAAGTCAAGGACTCATTAAGTTGTTTTTGAGAAATGTTGCTAGAGATGCCATTAACAAATGGAGGCTGATTCTTTTTCTCAATGTTCTGTATAAGATATTGGCCATGGCTTTATCATTAAGAATTCAAAAGGTAGCATCTAGAATCACGAGGCTAGAACAAATTGATTTTCTTAAAGGAAGAGTCATCTTGGATACAATGATCTTGAATTGGGAAGGTTTGGAGTCGGCAAAGGAAACCAAGCAAGACCCTTGTTGTTGAAGATTGACTTCGTCAAAGCTTATGATAGGGTTGATTGGGGATTCATCCTTGATATGTAGATTTGGTTGGGCATTAGCGTTAAGAATTTAGAAGGTAGAATCTATAATCATGAGGTCGAAACAAACCAATTTTGTTAAAGGAAGATTCATCTTTGATATGAAGATCATGACTTGGGAATGTATGGAGTGGGCAAAGGAAACCTAGCAAGATCCTTGTTGCTGAACATTGACCTCGACAAAGCTTATGATAGGGTTGATTGGGGATTCATCCTTGAAATGTTGATTTCGTTGGGTGCATACCCTATTTTATTAACCCTTTTGTGTTGGTGTCTATTAATGGTGTCTTGTCTGAATGGATCCACTTGTATAGATCTATTAGGCAAGGATGCTCTATTGCACTATATCTCTATGTTCTAGTTGTGGATTCTCTTGGATATGTTTAGAGGAACAACCACCTTTTGTTGATTGAAGTGGTCAGGTGGTATTGAACAACCACTTTTTGTTGTTGATTCAATGCTCTACATTTGCTTGTATCTAGATTCAATAAACGAAGCCATAAGATTCTTGGATACATTCCACACACCATTGGGTGCTTTTGTTAGGGAACACATCCAAATTCTAGCTGCACTTGATGATGTTAGAATATAATGGATGTGCTCATTTAACCATAGACAATATCACTATTGTCACCCAACCATAGGCTGAAGCCACCCTCGAGCACCTTAACCTTGACAGAGAATCATTCCGGAAGCAAACCGTAGACTAGATAACACCTTAACCAAACAAAGGTGGTGCACCTTTCTCCAAGGATAACACACCAAACAAGAGTAACAAGAACTAATCAGAGAGTCCAAACCATAACCAAGAGAGAGTCCAGGCCAAAACCGAAATCTGCTAGCTGCAGTAGCTGCAACGACAACTCTCCTCCAAACTTGCACACAAACTGGCCAATTGCAGTGCGCACAAGTGTTGCTTCTGCAGTTCTGAGAATGCTTGCCATAATGAAGACTGGCCTCCTGTATTTATACTAAAATTGGCAAAATGCCTAGGCCGACTTCTCATTCTGGGTGCCTATTTACTTAGTATATAATATTTCCTTTAGCCGATTTCTTCTCTTGGAGGCTAATAACCTAATACAAATTATCCTCTTGAGCCGACTTGTCTTCTAGGGTTATTAGCCAACTAATTAGGGTTTCTTCTTGCTTCCCGAAATATTCTATTCTCGTCAGATTTACACGTGGAGGTAAATACCTCTTGCAGCTACCATAATATCAACAGATGAAACCCTCGATTAGCAAGATTAACACTTGAGGAGGGTGAGTCTGGGCAAGATTGTGAGATATCTAGGCATACCCTTTGCGGATGATATTTATCTGTTTATGATAAGGGATAGGTGCATTAATAAAATCAAGTTGAAGTTGTAAGAATGGTATTGTAAGGCTCTGTCCTTCGTTGGTAAGATCACCACGACGTCAAAATTTCTTTAGGAAAGCCATGTTTATTATGTGTCTTGTTGGTTTTCCTTAGTGGCAGAATATTTGAATCTAGAAAAAAATGTTGAGATCCTTTATTTGGGCTACGTTTGGAGGGACCATGGGCCTACCATTGATTCCTTGTTACTTCTGTATCATGGAAGTAGGATGGTGAGCTTGAACTCTAGAATATTCGCATGCAGGAGAAGTTTCTAGCAACAAAATGGGTTGTAAGATGCCTTGAAGGGGATGCCCCATGGATGTTTGTCCTCACTTATAATAGTATTCTTCACAACAACCACAATGGTAAGGTTCAAGGGAAGCTTGAACTTTGTGATATTATTGGGCCTCCCCAAGATTTTATGATCCATGGATCCTTTGTGCTTAAACAAGTTTAGGAAGTCTTGAAACATGTGGAAAATTTGTTGTTTTGGGACTATTTAGGGAGCAAATAAGGGTGGGATTTTCTCTTTATACTTATTAGGACTTGGAGGATTCAGGGGCAACGTCTTTTTTGTATTCTATAGTTCCAAGAAAAAGGCTAAGGAAAAAGGGCCCTTTTAACTACAAGGATTTTTCAGTTGGAAAATTTGATTAGAGGAGTCTTGCTTGTAGCTGGGGCCTTTTGAATTTAGATAGATCCGTTTTAAGGGTGTTGCATGTTCTTATTGGGGTTTTTCTTAAGATGAATGGTCTTATTCAAGGCCCTAGTCAGAGAGATTGGAAGTGGTCCTATGAAAATATGATTTTTGAATTTAGGAGTCGAAAGCTCTATAAGATTGCGCATAAGCATGTTCTTTTGGCTCATGCTTTACACTGGCAGTGGGGTAACTTAGATGATGAGTTTTGGTGGAGTAGTGTTTGGTCTTTAGACTTTTTCTATAAGTTGAGTGTTTGCATGGTTGGTGACATACCAAGGGCTACACACTGGTGACCAAACTCAGGTTGGTTGAATCTAGTTTTTTAGATAACATGTGCCCACGATGTAGGAGACTAAAAACAATTAAGAACCTATTTTGGGAGTGCCCTTTTTCCAATACGTATCGAAAGAGTGTCCATGACATATTCAATTCCCTCCTTGTCAAGTTGCCTTTCTTGGTAATTATAGGACATTAGTGTTAATCCACTATAGTTAGGATGTAATTAGGGTTTTAGGACATGTATCACTTTAATGTGTTGGTTAAAAATCCCAAACTCTATTAAAGAGACTCAATACTCATGTATTCACTTGATTTGAAGCTAATATTGAATATCATTTTGGAGTCCATCTCTATTAAGGTTTCACCCTACTTAGGGTTTTGTGCATTCTTTATTGTTCTATATGTTAATTACATTGACTCAGGATTTCTTGATTCATTCATTGCCGAATCATTAACTACATGCCACTGTTGTTCATTGCTTATTGTTACATGGTATCAGAGCAGGTTCGTTATCCGATCTAGCTAGATTTGAGCTACAAACATTCCATGGATTGAAGATGAGTCGCCATTTCTGTTTGCATGAAGCCACCGTGTTATATATACCAAAGCCAGGTTAGCCGTTAAAAGAATGGATCTGCAACCAATCGTAAAGGAGAGCTCACATGCATATATTTTCCTGTGAAGGAGTTGTTGTGTGAGCCGTTGTTAGAGGAAGGATACGCCGTCAAGGGAGACACCATCGATTTCTTGTTTGCATTGGGTCAATATGCCATTTATTTGTTGTAGTCGTTGGTTTGGTGAATAGAAGCTAACTGCCATTTGCATAGAAGAAAGCCAGAGTGATCATCGTGATAGTCACTGCATGTAAAGAAAGGAGCCACCATATTTTTGTTTTAGTCGTCATATTAAAGGATTAGAAGGGCCACCAAGGAAGGATTTAATTATATTTTATTACAGTAGCCACCAAGTCAATTGCCACTGATGTACACTCATCGTAGATTGTCCATACTTGTACCGCCACCGCTTGCTTTACATAAGTCGTTGTTGTACATCACTCTGCCATACAACATTCGGCCGTCACCTTACAGATCAATGAGCTGGGCAGTTCGCAATTGTTGGTGAAGATTGTTGATTCAAAGTGCTGATCATTGTGAACAATAGAGATGAAGCAAAGGCAACATTTTCAGACTTAGATGGGGAAAAAATCAACTCAAACAAAGATTAGTGTTTCCTGTCTTTTATATTTGGTAGCTATTTGCCTAGGGTTTATTCCATTTGTTTTAGTTTTTCCAGCAAGATTCCTTTTCAGCAGTGTGTTTGTTTCAGCAGTTAGGGTTTCCAATATTTATTTTCGGCAGATGTAAGATTGACATGGATAAGCCCATTATCCTGGATATCTTCCTAGAGAACTAGGTGAGCACCCTGGCTAGGTACTTTGGTGACTCAACAGATGGAGATATTTCCATAAGCATATTTGATGTTCAACCTTGTATCAACATTTTTTATGTAGCAGAGAAGCCTTTACCCCTGTTCCTGGTCAGAACAGAGGACAATAAAAACAAATGATGTTTTCATGATTTAAGAGGCCCACATTTTGTAGACAAGGACGGGATCCAAGTGTAGGTGATATTCAACATGGATTGTTGCCTAAATAGTTTAAGAGATTTGTGATTCAGAAATTTGGGGAGGTGGAGTTAGGGAACTTGGGAATTCAGCTCATGAGCTACACCTTTACGAGGGTTATGAGGCAGTTTGATGGAGCCTGTTGCTGTCCTTATACACACTTGCAAACATGAGCTAAGTCCAACTCACTTAGTGTGTGTCCTTGGAGGCACAATGCCTAGGTTCAAAGCCCATTGTAACCTCAATTTGAACCTCTTTTGTCTAGGCTTACTCCTAGGGAAGCCAAGTGGGGTAGACTCTAGTTATTGGATTAAGTTAAGAATTGATTTCTAGGAGTTGATTTTAATTAGTTGAAGGTTTGGGGGATCTAGCCTATATGAGAGGCAAACAATGCAAAGTGCAATTATTTAATACAAAGGCAAGCCCTTTTCCTAAGTCAACTAAAGACCAGTGCCTAAGGTTGGGCAAGGGGTCAACTAAAGTGTAAGGAGTTTATATTTTACAAAGAGTTACAACAAGAAGTTTTCAAAAGAATGACTTCACAAGATTTACAATTAGAACTAGATACAATTAAAAGAGATAGACAATTATCTACAAATCTAAGAATGTCTAAAGATACATCAAAAATACAATTATACAACTATGGACAAGAAAAAAAACAAGCACTAACTTGATTACTAACTTGAAATGCTTGATTGTGCAGGGAAATAAAGATTGCTTAAAGGAAAATATCACACCAACACATCAAGCCTGCATACCCAAACAATAGAATGCCTCCAAAGGATGCACAACTCCAAGGGGTTGCTTCAATGGCATACACAAGTACACAACACAAACCCAAACAATGAAGTTGCCTCCAAAGGATGCGCAACTTCAAGGGGTTAATCCAATAAAGCAAAACACAACTTAAAATTTAATGACAATGTTCAAAAGAAAGCCTCCAAGGGCAAGGGCGCAACTTTAGCTCACCTAGTTAACATCCACAAGTGCTTAACGTAAATTGCATGAAAAGTAAGAAATTGACAAGTGCTTGCAAAAATACTTAAGCAAAACCATAAATATATGTAAATGAAAGTGCCCCAAGGTTGTAGTGGATTAATTAGGATTGTTAAGTTGTTAAATTAGAGTATGAATCCTAAACTAAGTGACAACACCAAAACTCCCCCCACTTGTACCAAATAGTTGTTGGGTGCTCAATAAGTGAGGCAAACAAGGCCCCCCCGTAGCTCCACAGGTCAACCCAAGAAAAGAAGTACTCCCGGGAAGGACGCCAAGCGCCGTGAGATCGTCCCCGATCTAGCACCTCCCGTTGCTTTTTTACAGTTCTCGTTTAGATGGCAAGGTTGGGTCAGTAGAGAGTGACCTATTAAAACTAGTTAATTTTAAGCCCTATGAGACTAAGGCAAATTAAGTTAGTTGTGTGTTGAGCATGATGTGCTTGCTAAAGTGTCGAGTGCTTGAATGTAAGAGGAATTGCTTGCAAGTGAAAAAGAAGTACTTAACAAAAGTGTATAACTTGAAATAGCATGAAGTACTTGAAATAAAACTTGCAAAAATTAAAATTGATGTTTGCCTTACCATAGTGTTATACCATGCTCATGAGATTGCAAGAAAAAGAAGGTACTTGTAAAGAGACAACTTGAAAACAAAGTACTTGAAATAAACATAGCTTGCAAATAAAAGGGAAAACTAAATGAGCATCATAAACTTATTATGCCTCCATGGGCCTACACTAGCACTTGATTACTTCATTAATTAACATAAACCATCATTGAGCATAAAATGAAATAACCACAACTAGTCTAGCCTTATGATTTTGGGGGTTGGCAAAGCCAAACACACTCCAAGGTGTAGGCAAACAAGTAAAAAATAAATGCTTGTAAATAAAACTAAGTTAAGCAAACCTCAAACAATGGCACAAGGTGGAGGCAAGCCTTCCTTTGTTGTGCCAAAGTGGGTTGGAAAGAAACTAAACTAATAACAGAAAATAAAATGCAGCAAGAGAGCTTCACGATTTAGGATGGTTGGCAAAGCCAAGCTCTTTCCTAGGTGTAGGCAAATAAACTAAAAAAAAAAACTTGCAGAAAATTGATTTTAGGAGAAGTGCAAGCCCTTGGTTACTCTTTGAGGGCTTGCTTACAATGAATATAGAAGAGAGAAGTGTTGGGGGAGTAGGCAACCCAACTTAGGAGGCTGTAGTTGATGTTTTAAGGCCCCAAGAGGGCTGTTCCTCCTCGTTTTCTATTACAGACCTACAAAAACCATCAAGTAAAAATTGCTGGAAAACTACAGAAAAATGACTGAAAACCCTGCAGAAAATTTCTGTTAAGATAAAACATAAATATAAGATGAAATATGGCAGTATTTGTAGTCGATTTCGATCTATTTCAGCATATAAATCTACTCATATACTCTCATAAATCACAACAGAAAAGCAAAACTGAAACTATAAGAGAAAATAAGATCAGGTTAGATGAACAACTTCCAAATCTGAAGTTGCTCCTCCTCAACCCCTAGCAACCTGTAAACAAATGAGACAAAGCTACTAGACCAAGTAAGAGGTAAGTAGATCCCTAAACATCTACAAAATACTTTGAAGAAGAGAGGAAGCTACATTACTAAGATCTAGAGCAATATTATTCTAGATCTATCCAAGCAAAGTACTTTGCTTGGATCTCTTACTCTAATATAGGAACTAAGAACTCAAACAATGCATAAATACAAGTCACCTCAATAAGCTCCAAAACCACACATCAAGAGTACTCCAAATGCAAGTGGTCTCCTCCAAAGTTTCTTCTATTATGAGCAAGCTTGAGCAAATACTTGCTTCAAGCTTGAGAAAAGAGAGAGCAATATGGGAGAGAGAGAGAATGGGAGAGATTTGGGCATAATAACAATACACTGAGAGAAGATGAGAAATGAGGGTGAGAGGGCCTTTATTTATACTTGGGAAGGCAAGACTACCCCTCTTGGATGCTTTCCAAGTGTCAAAACATAAGCAAGAGTGATCATCTCAAGGGGGGCCCACTTTTAGGGTTTTGAGCATGAGTGGAGGGTGAGGGATGAGTGAGGGGGATGGGCAATACCCTTTTAGACCATCCAACACTCAGGTTAGGCACTAGGGAGGGCACACTAGGGGTTAGGGAGGTGTTCCCCCTTTAATTGTTGAGTTGGGACTTTAACTTCCTCAAGGGGGGCGCAACTTCCCTAGGGGAGTGAGTGATATGAAGTGGAGGTTAAGTGAAGAGGGTGTACAAGGTTAGGAAAGGGGTTATGATAGCTTAGGTATGGGTTTGGGTATCATCTCCCAGTTTCTCTCTAACCATTTAACTCAAAATTACAAAAAATTGACATTTTGACTATGTCAAGACTAGCAATTAAATTGTTGTTTTGGACTGACTTAGACTCCTCATGGACAAACACCTAGCAAAACTTGACCAATTGAGCTGAAACTTGGTCCAAGCGTGTAGGGGGTCTCATTCATTTATTTTGAGTACAAGTACCCCTATCAAAACTCCAAAGACCTAGGTTTTACATTTTTCATCAAAATTTAATTAAAATTACCCAACTTAGGCAATTTTAGTAAAAGAAAAAAACCTATCTAGACTTGACGAAATTCCGCAAAACTTTAGGAGATGTCTTACATGGTTATTTACAACATTCCTAGACACTAGCTACCAGAGGGCTAGACCATTAGAACGCCTTTCACCACTTTGGAGGATTTATTTGTGGGAATGAAAAACTCAACGGAAATTAATAAGGCTGGTTAGGCCAAATTAATAACCTGAGGAAAAAAAACACTCAGTGAAAGGGACTCCTCTAATGATGAAGTCCTAAGGCAACTGACCTAACTATGATCCATGCAAACCCATTACATTATTATCCCACGCAGTGGAGCGGAAATTCCATTACAAAAAGATGTGTTGAAGGCCAAAACTGCCTTGTAGAACCAGTAAGTCTCAGACTTGGTAGCACCTGATGGTGCATATCTTCATGGTACATGGAGTTGACCCCCTAGTTGAATAGGTGGTCAACAGAGCCCTACTTGGTCCAAGGATTGTTTGCGAAAGAGAAGCATCTAAGAATGTTTTAGTTGATGTTTTTAATTGTATCATCAGCCTTAAGATGGGGTGTTAGAATATAAGGCTAACTTGATCTAATAAAGTCACGTTTTAAAGTGACTTAGGCTAAATTAAACTTAAGATGTAATTAGGATTTTAGGACATGTGTCACTTTTATGTTTGTCGGTTACAAAGCCTGAGCTCTATAAAAGAGATTCAAGGCTGATGCATTCACTTGACTCGAAGCTAATAATGAATATCTCTGTTAGGATTTTGTGCATGCTTTATTGTTCTATTTGTTCATTACATTAACCCAGGGTTTCATGATTCATTCATTGCCGAATCATTAACTGCATGCCATTGCTGTTCATTACTTATTGTTACGATTTGTCTATCCAAGTCAGAGCCAAGGGTTATTTTCTGAGAAAAGATGACAAGGACTGCTCTAAAAAGGTTCACTTTGACCTCATTACCACATTGGCAGTCATGAAAATGTAGAGTAATATAAGTGTAAGATGGTAAGATTAATTTACCATGTTTAACCTCTATTTTTTTCTGTTATAAAATATTACGAAGGAAAAGAATCCAACTATATTTTATAGTTTCATTGAAAGAAACAGTAGAACATCATAAACAAACAGAACATTAGATAAAAAATTAGAAGCATGAGCTTATTTACATATAGTCAAAAAGAACTTGCAGAGACTTGGCAGTCTTGAGTTCAAAAGTGGTATGGAATCTGGATATCTTGAGAGAGTCCCTATGATGCAGGAGTGACCCACCACTAAGTACTAACCCACCACTCTCATAGTGTCACTGCTATAGTAATGACATTGTTGGGCAACCAAAGACTGTTTAGCATTATCCTAGGTAGAAAATGGCGTACGCCACATGTATTGAACAAATTTACAAGCAACTGTATTAAACAAGGGATTATAGCTTCATATTTAATTGCCCTGAAATTAAATATACGATCCAAAGTCTAGTGGTCATAACAGAAATTTGTCTGTCTATTGGTTTTGGGTCCCTCTAAAATCTTTAAAACCCACCATCTGGGATATCTAGGAGTCTAGAATACAGAAAGGGATTGCAAGATTATGAAGGTTCCTGATGCTTTTATTGTTTATAGCATTGAAGTATAACTGACTTAAAAGTAAAGTTTAATTGGTTCATTGGGGGGCCCAGAAAAGAAAAAGATAGTTCTAATGCCAATAATCAAGGATCTGATTGCTTGTATGATTTAAAGCTTAGTAGCTACGAATATCACATGTAAACGGGGAGACTGAAACAAATGAATTTATTCTTAATCCACTGATCAATATTTCAGTTCATAAACCACCTATGTGTTTGGCTTTGTGATCATAACAGAAATTTGCCTGTCCTTTGGTTTTGGTCCTTTTAAAATCCTTTGAGTTCACCATCTGGGATATTTAGGAGTATAGATTACACAAAGGGTTTGCAGACATTATGGATGTTCATGGTGCTTTTATTGTTTATAGCAATGAAGTACAACTAGCTTTCAAATAGACATTCAATTGGTTAATGGGGCACTGAGTGAAAACAAATCAATTATAACGCCAATACTCAGGGATCTGATTGTTTGTCCGATTAAAAGTTTAGTACCTATGAATATCACATGTAAAGGGAAAGAATGAAACAAGTGAATTCATTCTTAATGCACGGATATCAATACTTTGATTCATAAACTTATGTAATTGATTTGAGTTTTTTTCCGGTTAATTTGCTTTGGATGTAAATCAATATTGAATCCAAAAGAAAGAACACATAATTATTCTTTACACTAGCAGAATTCTCAAGTCCAATGATATTATGAGGTCTGAATGCATCTGGATAGTTGGTTCTTTGGCCTTGGTGCTCCATTGGAAATTATAATACCTTTTATCCAGGAAGAATTTAACCAGGGAACCTGCATTAATAAAGGCCAATGCTTATTTCTGCCATTAGGGGTGCCTTTGTGCTGTTGTTTTTTCCTTTAATTTCAATACTTTTTTATGTGCAGTCCTTCAATTAGTTCACTTCTAGGCCCAAACAACATTTGTAATACATTTTACTTTCTTATATGAATCTAGCTTTTCTGGAAGATTGCCATCTTTTGTAAGGTTCAAGTTTTAACCATTTATTTTAATATTGCAGGCAGCTGAGGACTACATTGTGCATCTATTTGAGGACACAAACTTGTGTGCGATTCATGCAAAGCGTGTCACAATAAGTAAGTTGAATATTTTCTATGTTATCAATTACACACTTTAGAACTTTCATGGAATCTTATCAATTCAGCTTCCACAATTGTATAAAGTACAATCCAACTAATCGAGCTGTAAAAATTTTCTTCTTAGAGACTGTCTATCCTCTGAAAGTTTTTTGGTGTCCATAACCTTAGCGGGGAATAACCTTTAAGAGAGAGATATTCCTTGTTACTAAATGTTGTATGCACACAAAGACCTTATCATCTATGGTAGTAATACAACTATTTTTATGAAACACCCTATAAATACAAAAACACCCTCCATTTTTTCATGTATGCATCTTCTATCATATAGCTTGTTATTTTGAAGTTATTTTCCCTTTTCATAATGGGGGGAGGGAGGGTTGCAAACAAACCCTTGCTCTTGTATGTGATAAGAATTAATATTGGATCCAATGATTACAAAGGATTGCAATCTTTGCTGCCATCTTTTTAGGGGTACCCATTGTTAATGTTTAAGCCATTATTATAGATGTTTGCATTTCATTAGATAACAATAGCATAATCCAAGATCACTGAGAAATACACAATCACAAGAGACACAACATTTATCCTGGGAAACCCTCTAGGGGAAGAAAATCAGCAAAACTTCCTTAATATAGATAGCCAATACAATGCCAAGAGATCTCTATGCTAAAACAGAGAGTCCTCTCCAAGATATGCGCCACTCTCTCTCTCCTTTGCCGGTAACAGATCAGAACTTGTCTCTCAAACTAAGCAAGTGAGTTGTGTCTAAGTGAGGCGCTAGCCTCCTTTATTTATACAAGTCTGGCACGTGTGAAGTGTCTCTTCACTGGCAGTGCCGACTTCTCAAACTGGGTGGGTAAACCCACCTTTATTATATTTCTGGGTCTCTTTATTAACTGCTGGGGCCGACTTCTTAGTCTGCCTATTATACTTGTCTTTTGATCAATCCGCAAAAGGGGATTTGGTCCTATTACAATAACCGACATGATCAATCCACAATGGGGATTGATCCTATGAATAATATATCAATAATAATAAGAATACTCTTTGCAGTTACAATATTTCAACACTCCCCCCTAACAAGAAGGGTATTCTTCAGCAACATCATGTGAGAGAGAGAGGACAGCATCATCAATAACATCAAGTGGGAGGACAACATCATCAATATCATTTTGGCTGGCGTATCTATAAATCATCGGAAGTTTTCTTCATCAGCAGCATCATCATTCTCAAAGGAATGCCATCATCATCTACATCAATATGTATTAGTATAAAAACTGATACATCATCATCATCTGTAGTGTCCCCAAGGCCGAGCCCTGTCGTAAATCATGTTCTGAAAGGAATTGTAATTATGTTTTATAGGCTGGTGAGCCAAGTTTTTATAAGCTGGTGGCTTATGTGTTTGTTAGGCCAGGGAGCCTAAGTGTTGAAGGCCAGGAGCCTGCTGTGTATATGTAATCATGCAGAACAATTAATAAAAATTTGTAAACACCGCCAGGTGCAGACCCGATGAATGAGTGAAGGGGGACTAAGCATCCATAGAGAGGGCAAGGAATTAGAGGCTGGAAGGTGGGAAAAGGGGCTAAGTGTTTAGTCTAGGGGGCTTAAGCTTGGGGATAATATTTTATTATTATTCTAAAAGAACATGTGCCATGTATATTTTTATCCTAAGTTCTTGACTAAGGGAAGGTGATGCGTGCTGGTGGAACGCATGCAGTCTCCAGGGCAACAAGTGTCAACCCTGGTGCATGCGAATAAAACAGTCAAGGTGGACCATGAGGGGGTTCCTTCTCCCATTCGATCGGATTGCTTGAGCGTGTACGGGCTCTGAGCAGTACGACTGACCCGAGTTCTGCAGAGAACCTTCATGCATCCCTGTGATCTGAAAAGTCTGTGTCTGGCTCTGAGAAAACCTGTGTATACCTCCGTACTGAACCAGAAGCCTATGATAGATTCTGAAAGAGCCGGTTTCCTCTCTGTTTTGAACCGGAAAAGCCCGTGTTGTGTCTGGAGAATCCGTGTGCATCCACTACCCGAGATCGAGTCTGTGCGTAAGATCTCTGTTCCGAAGCTGTGACCGTGAGATCGATTTGCCATCGCTAAACCAGTTTGAGGAATCTTGTGTCTGTTTCACGTGGGTTGTTGTGGCCACGCAATGCTGGACTGCGTATGGCTTGTGACCAGTTGTGAAACTCTCTCTCTCCAGGCGAGAGTGGTGTTGAGGTTGGATGAACAGGTGGTTTTGGCCTGTGAGCGTCTCTCTCTAGAGGAGAGAATGTGCAGAGGAAGGAGAGGACTCCTGGAAGGAACCCTGTAGCTGCCACAGAGCCCGGAGACTTTCGGTCCGGTCTGTTGCTGTAACCCAAGGCAAGGGAGGTTAGCAGCCGAAGGACTATCCAGGTGACAGAGAAAGTGTATATTCCTGGGGTGGAATAGGCATGTGGGGAATGAGGGTCTGTGGGCAGTGAGCGTGAGAGGTTCCTGGGAGAGAATCCCATCCTTGTGGCTGTGTGCTGTTTTCCCTGTAACCTCAGCCTAGCCTAGGATTCCTTGTCTCGGGGTGGAGCTTAGTCCCAGCTCGGGGGTGACCCATTGCTAAGCTTGATGAGCAGTGCGGTCTAAGGCTGGGAGGTTCGTGGAAGGCCTGCACTTGGTTGGTGGAATCTACCACTGTTAAAAGATAAGTATCTGATTATGTTTTAATCATGTTTTGCATGACTGTGCTACTTATGTTATCATGAATTCCGCTGTGTGTGTTAATTATTATTAAATGCTATTGATTGTTAATTATAGCAGTAAATAATATGTTTACTCTGAGCTTAAATGTATTTATTTGCTTAAATGCATGTGGATTATATAATGCCTGTATGAGTTATGTAAAAGGTGTGTACAGTTTGGTAACATAGAGCGATAAAAGCCTTGGTAACCGAAAAGTGGTGTTACAGTTTGGTATCAGAGCCAAGGTTTCGACACTGAGCCTAGATGGGCCAGTTGAGTGGTCTTTGGATCGAGGGTGTGAGGAGAAATTGTGTCTGGAGGACCAATTTTGGACCTTGGTAAGCTCAGGAGTTATAGCGGTGTGCGAAACCGCATCCGGTGTGGTCTATGGCCACAGGGGGAGAGGACTTCACACCAGCAGTGCTGGAGCCTTAGGATCGGTTCGGGAGGGAAGGTGAGCCCTCATGACCGTCGGATCTAGAAAATGTGCGCAGGGGTTAAAATCTCTTTTGGAATGGCACAGGAGTGTGGGGATCGCGATACGCGAACTCTCGAAAACCCGAAAATCTGAGAAGATCTACGCTGTAGATCTGGGAGGAAGGCTCGACCGTTAGATCTAGCGGAGTCGCGCTCGAGTTAGTCGCGAAAACTTTTCGGATTTCGCAAAGTCGCGAGAGGAAGTGAGGAAGGTGAACACCTCCGAAACCTGAAATGCCGAAACGATCTACACCATAGATCGTAGGAAGGTGGTTGACCGTCCGATTCAGCGGAGGACTAAACCGTAATTTCGGGATTTCGGTAGATGGAAGTTCGAGATGTGGGGTGCACGAACTCCCGATGCTCGAAACCCCGAAACGCCGAAAGGATTTGCGCCGTAGATCTGAGAAAGACCTAACCGTTGGATTTCATTTGGAATGGACGTGGACACACGGGTGTGTACCACGTGCCAGTGAGTCAAGACAGGTGAGAGTGGTGGAACACGATGATGTCACCGAAGATGACGTGGACCCTCCTGAACATACTGTTGACTGCCCATTTAGCATCGGTGGTCAACTCCATGTGCCATGAAGATATGCATCATCAGATGCAAGTATGTTGAAGACAGTTTAGTTCTACTGGGCATTTTATGCCTCCAGCACAAAATTTTGTAAACGAAATTTCCGCACCCTTGCGTGGGTTAATAATGTAATAAGTCTGCATGGATCATAGTTAGGTCAGGTACCTTGGGATGTTTTCATTGGGAGAGTTCTTTTCACCAAGGGTTTTTTATCCTCAGGTTGTCAACTGGGCTTTTTAGCCTGGTTGATTTCCCATGAGTTTTTCCCTCACACTTGCAATAATTCCTCCAAAGTGGTGAACGACGTTCTAATGGTCTCATCCTCTGGTACCTATTGTTTAGGAATGATGTAAATGACCATGTTAGACATTGTAGAAAGTTTCGTGGAATTTCGTCGAGTCTAGATAGGTTTTTTTTAATTAATTTTCCTAAGGTTGGAAATTTAATTATTTAATTAATTAAATGTTTTTAAGCAAATATTGTAAAAACTGGGTCTTTGGGTTTTTGATAGGGGTATTTGTGCTCAAAAGAAATGGAATGACACCCCCTACACCCATGGACCAAGTTTCAACTCAGTTGGACAAGTTTTGCTATGCATTTGTCCACCCGGAGTGTCAGTCAGTTAAAACAACAATTTTAATTGCTAAGTATGACATTGCCGAAATGTCAATAATTGTAATAATGAGTTAGATGATGTGAAATGTTGAAATGATG